>LJIJ01001596.1:0-40413 GCA_001718145.1 Orchesella cincta
AAGGTCAAACATTTTCATCAGAAGATGCTGCAACCGCAGCACAGAACAAAGTGCCTCTGATGTCAAGTGGAAACCTGAAATCATGATATTTCATATAATAGAGCAATATCACCACAAAATGAAAAAATTATATAGTTTATTATTGTTATTTACGGGTTGACTTGAGGATCTGCCTCCAAATTGTGACATTAATTCATTTGCATATTCCACACATGCTGGCATGCCCAATTGACAAGCCATTTGAGCAGTTGGGCTCTTAAGGTTACATTAATTCCTCGTTGTCCCTCCAGTTGTCTGACTCCAATAATCGTAAGAGCACCCTCCAACCGTGGAAGCAAGTAGTTCTGAATACAAAACAAAAACCGTAATTCGATATTATCAAAGGTATTAATGTGTATGTTTTTGCACCTTGAAGGCTTCCAATGCGCCTTTGTTTTGTGTGAATATATTCAAAACTGGATTGAGATGATGTAAAACAGCAGTCCACACGTTGGAAGACGATTCCTTCTCCAAATAGCTCGTTAATTCCAAAGCGTTTCAATGGATGTGTAATTGGAAGGCGAGGTTGAAATAGTCATCCAACAACTGACTGCGACTGGATGAGCTTATCACTGTATGATTATCCGCAGTTGTTTTGCAATCAAGCTTAACAGCTTTTCATCGTACAGAACTCTGTAATAGCCTAGAAAAAAGTAATATGGTTGGAATGAGCATATGCCAAGACACAACTTTCTCTTTTTTTTGCTTACCAGTTGCATCTGGATTAACCATTAACAGTTAGTAGTATCGATGTTGCTGCTAGTATAATTCATAGCGGAAACGTTTTTCGGCAACCAAATATTTTCCGTATTGGACAAACCGTTTCCAGAAACGATTTTTATTGGTATCCACCAAGAATCTTTATCATCATCGTCATAATTTATAAATTTCTCTTGTGAAATTTGGATAGTGTGCTGATCAATTGTATTCACCCTCACGAGTGGAAAACGGGAAGTGAGGATCCACCCAAGCATGATATCTTTTATGGTGGTTTCAGGGGGCAGTAAATGAGTTTTATTTTGCATCTCCACTGTCTCTTGGATAGCTTCAAAAAAGTCTTCTGTAGTGACGGATTTCCATTTCCTGAAAGCATTTCTTGCTAATTATGAAAATTCACTTTTTCAATTCGTAATACATTACTTACATTTTTTGAAGATACACATCAACATCCCAGCCTCCAAAACCTTTGTCAAATCCTTCCATCATTTTCAACATGAAGCTCCTTTCCGTAAACTAGTTGACTAGCATAACGTCCAGGCATTTTTAGAGCGTATCCATTAGTCGTCTGGTCCAGCTTCATTGCTAGTTGAGTATTATCGTTTACAAATGCTTGAGTAGGCTCGAATTCCGGGACCGTTTCATCCATCCCCAGTACTCCAGATATTTAGCAAAGCCTCGTTCAGCCAGATATCTGAAGTAACAATGGTCAACCTTGAACCTTATTTGCGTTAGTTTATAGCATAAACCATCACGAGAATACCTTCCCAAGATGCACATGTGACAACATTTCCGAACCACTGATGCACCGTTTCATGGGCATAAACTCGCGTAACTTTCCTCCTATCTTCTTCCGTATTTGTCGCAGGCACCCAATAAAACAAATCTTGACTAAAAAGGACAGAAATATACAAGGTGTGGAAGCTTAGCAATTCTGGGGTACTGTAAACTATGGGCAATACCGATAAGTTACAAGTCCAAAATTTTCAGACGCGCTGGAAGGAAATTGAGGCACAACAGCTGCATCTAGCTTCCGCAGTGGAAAGTTCATTTTGAACTTTTTTTCATAATACTGGAGAGTTTTTGCAACGGTCTGTGTTCCAAATGAAGTTCTGCCTTGTTCAATATCATGTTTCGGTGCCCATGTCTTTTTGAAAACATTAGTAGAAATAGAACCACATTAGAAACTCATTAGAAAAAATTGAAAACCAGAAATAGTTTTATACCGATACGGAGCGTTCCATTGTTGATTAGTATTGTATCATTGTGAAAATCAGAGACAATCATGCAAACAAGATAAGTAGACATCTTGACGGTTTCTTCATAATGATCCCATACCCAGCCCTCATAGTCCATGCTTACAAATGGAAAAATTGTTTTAGAATTGTCTTAGAAGATCATTCCTCAACTAAATGTTCTCATTGATATTAAATTGTGTGCATTTTCAGTCTCACTCAGGTTCAGTTTTGGCAATTTCCATGTTTGAAAGAGAACGATACTGACCATCTAGTCGCCCAATAATAATTTTGAACGTCGCTTTGAGACTAGGATCATCGAAGCAGGGAAATACTGATTTGGCATGGTATGGCCATAGTCTTGTTGCTGCAAAAGATCTAAAATTTGTTTGTCCATGCAAAGTCAAATATTATATTTTATAAATATAAAATTATGAAGACACAATTGCGTTTATGATAATACATTTTACATTACTTTTGAGATAAACCTTCTACCTAATTTCAGTTTGATTAGATGCTTCAACAACATATCCACGTTTAAATAAGCCAACTTGGTTATTATCGGATACTGCAACTTCATATGGAATAAAAATTTGCATTTGATCCCCGAGTTGGAACGATTCTTCGAGACTAATAGTATACAAATATTTGCCAGATGCCGGAAGTTTCTGTAAAAAATGTAACATGCATGCATGCATGCAATTATCATAATTTCAATAGGTTACGACACTGCTGACCAATTTAAGGGTAATGCTGATAATGATTACATTTAAACAACTTTCATTTTTGGCTTCAGTTGAGACCCCTGGTATCACAATGCTCATGTTTTTACCAGTTTGTAAGTTGGTAACAGTAACACGATCATGAAAAATGTTCAAATCCTTTTGGTTTAATACAATAGTGTTGCAACTTCCATTCGTAACGGATTCCACTGTGATAGTGACCTCCGACGGGGCAATGTCATTTTGAAGAATGGGTCGCATCCGAATTATGTAGTTCAAGGGAATTACAGTTGTGTTTAGTTTTGGAGGTAACTGCACATGCAAATTCAACCTGATCATTGTGGGCACAAGATAAAAAGATTTTAAATAAATGTACGAAACAAAATGATTTTTGACATACGGAAACAGAACTTTGGAAGTTGCTCAGGTCAACGACAGGTCGATAATGGTACTGAGCTTCAGTCACATGGTAAGTACCAACGATCCAAAGAAAGAGCACAAACTGCTATAAAACAATGCATTAGAAAAATCATTGTTAAAATGATAAATCCTTTAACTAAAATTTAAATTTAACAAAAAATCAAATCGTACTTGAAGCATAGTGAAAACTGATATCTGCCCTTCTCATGAACCAAAATGAAGCTGGAAAGCAAGTTTTTCTTGATGGGAGCTTAATAAACGTATGACATGAAAGAACAACTTGTGAATCCTTTTATATTAAGCTTTTTTAGATGGATTTACTTCTCCTGCCAATTTGAACTTGACTGGTAAGCTGACTGTGTCCATCTGTCGCCTCGTTTCCCTTTTTGTTTATTTTGACTTTTATAACAATCTTTTATTGTACATGAAAATTTTTCATTTTGGATAACAAAGTATAGTCATATGGTTTAAGTGAATACACGAATGCTTATTCCAGCTAATTCCTTTTCGCATCATCAGTTCAATGCGCTAAACTTACTATAAGAAACTGGTTGTTGCCAATATATCATCCATCGAGACTGTCTGGAACAACAATTGTACAAGTAGCTGCGTTTAAGGTTAATACACGAAACAGAGCAGCTTAAAAGCTAAAGTCCTAAAGATTTTCAGACTGCAAGCTGGTGTATTAAAAATCCTGATGTGATTGGTGACAAAAAATGGAATTATTAGTCCATGCGTCATTGCTGAAATATATTTATATGCCAGTTCAGACCCATAAGAGATTTTATGATTAACCGATATTCATATTTTGTTCTAGACACACAACGATCAATTTTTTTGAATAAGAATAATTTATGTTTCAGGCAAGGAGTATGAAATTCTCGAAAACAGACAAATGAAGCCGAAAAGGCAATGTATTGCATACAACCTTTCGTTAGTTGTAATCCAGTTGTCCATCGAGACTTTGTATCGCGTATGTCGTCGGTCTGTCAACACGATAATGCTGTTAATGCTAATGTTTCAAATGACAATTACAGCTTGTGATAGGTCAATTGAAAGCTGCTGTAGTGCTGATAAAAAATTTGCATGGCAAACATGCACTTTTATATTGGGTGTGATATAATATTTGCAAGCTCTTTTCAAGATTTCACTTATGACACATTTGTGTGTCAAATTACGACTGCTAAAGGTACATTGCCACATCTCAAATTGTCGGGTTTATTTCGATGTTACTCACTTACCTTCCGTTTTGTTCGTGTAACAAATTTGACGACCAGTGTGTATTAAAATATGCAAACTGGTAGATATAAATTATTTATTATCACAACCTATTGTTATGCTAATATAGTCACAGTGATGATCATGACTTGGCAAGTCAGACTTACACTCTACTAGTTTTCATAGTAGACATCGTGCCATAAATGTATTCCTACCTTATACTAGCGTTTCGGGGTTTTCTGCATCTTTACCTTCATTTTTCAATGCAATGTGAACTACTACTATTTAGGAACTTTTATGATGAGCTACTGGAACTAATGGAAGATGAAAGCTGATGTCAGTTGAAACGACATTTATATTAAATTAAGTACAGCAGTACTTCAGATTTGTATACTTAAAAATGTTGGCGATTTCAAATTTTTTGTTTCAGCCAATTTTTGCGAATCAAACATAATTTGCTACCCAAATTCAGTATAAACGTTCCAAGACCGCCGGCCCTGGAAGTTATTCTAGCTTGGTAGCATATGGAGCATTTACAAGAAGTAATATGTTTATATAAAAACATTCGTTTCAGCACTCGCAGCTCCAATTGCAAGAATACGTAAAAAACGGGCAACTTTTTGTTCATTAACATAAATTGGTTTGGAAATCATAACCTTTTATTTTATCATATTTACTTTATGCAAGAGGACCTTACTCTATAAAACTTACATGTACCCGGTATTTCATGCATTTATGCTGTGTTTTTGTGTAATCTGATCATCGTGCCCCAACATTACGTTTTTTATATCCAGGCTCATTGAATGCACAAAGATTGACATAAAAGTACATAAAAGCTAATTTATCTAAAAGGTGCTCATAGTGTTTGACAACACACTGCAAACAGTTTCTTAATATTAGTAATTTCTTTGATGATTTTGTGATATGATAATGATGATACATAAAGGTAATGCTGTAGGAAATCCATAGTAAAACCCATTTACTAAACATCGCTTACAAATACTTGGAGTGTCGACAATCTCATGAAAAGGGAGTACTTTTGCTTCGTGGGATTTGTGCAGTGATAGAAGTTCGAAATTCTGACTTAAGGGAAAACCGAGAATATAATAGTATCATCAGATTTCCTTCCATAACAACTAGAATTCACATTCACAGGTATGAAAAAGCTAACCAAGTTTTATCTGGGTGAATGCATGTTTATGAATAGGTTAAGAACATTTTTGTCAAAAATGTTCATCCAACTGAGCCATGCAAATTTATTCAAATGAAGATAAAGGACATAAATAGTCTGGGTAAATCCCTTTCCTAAGAAGAAATAAAGAGTACAAATCTTTCTGTGATTTACCAATGCAATACGACTTTGGGAAAAGTTCGGCATCATCTTTTTATAAAATATTAAGCAAGGAAGTAGACGTATATAAAAGCCCTTCGATTTCCATCAGGAGTATCACAGTCCAAGTGCCCTACAAACTGTTCTCATCATCATCACTCAAATTCAATTCGAAAAACATTTAAAAATGGTCATTAGTCAATCAACCGTTATTTTCTTGGCTGCCATCGCCACTATCGTTATCGATGCTGTTCCTATTGATAATGCTGAGGATACTGGTAAGCAACAAATAGTTTTTCCATGGAGGAAGTGTTCTTCTTACTTTAATTACTGTGAAATGTTGTTAAAAGTTTGCTACTAAATATAATGTGTTCAATAAAAAAATTTGAGTTATTTCTTTTGTACATTCAAAATATTAGCAGTAGTACTTCATTGAGGGGGACTGAACCATGGAATTATATGTAAATACATATTCACATGTACTTTCCAGATGCAAGCGTGAGAGAGGGGCGCTATTTCGGTTATCCTGTTGAAGGTTTATCAAGGTCATCAGCTAATGCCTTCGCTGCTTCCAATTCTTTTGGTGCCGTGGTGTGTCTTGGATTGTCATCATCTAAATACTATGGCGTCTGCTAGCTCTGGTGCAACTGGCATGTAAGTTATTGAGCCCAAATTATGTTACTCTAGCATTCATGTATGAGTAGAAGTTTTGAATGAGCTGCATATTTACGTATATTGAATGTTTTTTCAGCGGTTTCCCTTACGGCAAGTAAAAGAATACACGATGTTCCAAAATTCTGTGTGACATTTCATAATCAAAAATTATTGGTGCTATTCTATCTACATCCTGCAACTACTTTATATATATATTGGGACAATAATTTCTAAAAAAAAATAAAAAGTCGCCAGAAAAGTATGTTGTGTAGCTCTGAGTGGTGAGATGGAAATTCTATTGTCTCATATTTAAACCATATATAGAGATCGAAGCAATTGAATTAACAGAAGAATAGTAATTAATTGCATAATAAATAATCATAAACTTGCATTTGCATGCACTCTTTTCTTCTGTGAACAATAGAATCAAAACAACTGAGCTATCAGAAAAACGCTTCCATTTCATTTATTACATGCCCGTGATTGCTAAACTACGTAGTAATCAATAATTGTAATTATTGACAACACGATGGTAGATGAAACATGCAACAACACCTGCATTGGATAACATCGCATTATAATATACGACTCCGGTTTCATGTTGTATTTGGATTTTCTTGGAAAGCTGAGTGAATGTCAAACATGCATCCAAACGTAAATACAACACACGTGCAAGTGCAGTATAATTCACGCAAGCTTTAAAAAATTAATGCACATGTAAATAAAATTACGAAGATGAAGAAGCATGTCAGTCAAAGTACTTACTAATAAATGCAATGCAAAGCGAATTTAGTTGCGCAGGTTATGTTCTAGAAGGTTCGAGAACTTGTGAGTTGTGTTCACATGTCAAGCAAAAATTATTTTGATTTGGACTTAATAACACTACCAACACCATATTTTATCTGTCAAAAAAGTTGTACTCGTAAAACATGACACTCCATCGATAAAAACGCTATTGTTTCGTCCTTGCAACAAGCTATTTACATATAAGAAAAACGTTACAAGAATAATAATATTGTTGTCTTATTTTGCGAGGAACGAACTTTAGTTATATTAGTCATCCTCGTAGTACAATTTTGACTTTAGTTTACATGGGATGATGCCCAGCCCTCCTCATGCGGAATTTCCAGTTTTTTTTTGTACCGCAAAGCATTAAACCAATTCAGGCTACCTGTACTGACCTATCGCACTTTTACTTTGATCGCTTATCTTCAGAACACAGCTATAGATATATGAGGTCATAAAAAAATGTTAAAGTACCAGTTTGGAAGTTCTCGATGCTTCTCCTTTATATGTGAGCAAGCGAAAAATGTTGAGATTTTCTTGGCATGCTAATTTTCAATTACTATCAACTCGTCGAAAATTCTAATTGATGCTTTTGTTGGTGCTGTCCGTCAGTTGTCCATGTGTATGTTTGTCCGACGTCACGTTATCTGAAGAATTCGTGTAGTATTTCGAGCCTTATTTTAAGCACGCAAGGTAAAGGTTAAGATTTGAACCGCAAAAGCTAATATTTAATATATTTAAAAGACACTGGTGTACAAAGGTAAGATCGAAGTTGACAGGCCAAGGATTGTCATCGAGTTGCTAACTATCTACAATCTAGTTAGGTAAGCTTCACCAACACCGGACTCTGATGGAATCAGGTTTACAAGAGGAGAACTAATTTTTATATAGTATACAAACACATACATAACATGTTCCCCTTAACATAAAAAGCTTTTTTTTGCATAATGATAGCTAACCACAGTTTGTGGCGAGCAAAAAGGTATAAATATAACAATCTACGAAATCACCAGAAGAGTTAGTACACATTTTTTGCTAGGCGAAGTCAGATTCTGCTCAGAACAGTTTAGAAATTTTCCACATACGTATATGTACAGGAATAAGCTAGAGCTGTACTTGATTGTAGAAATAAATGGTCATAAGTTGACTGTACTTCAATTTAACCCAGTTACGTCTTGAAGTTCAGTTCATCATTGTGTACCTTTTCCTTTGCTAACCCAAATAACTATTAGAAAACCAAAACCATTCAGCAAAAAACTACAGTATAAAATTTCGATTTTGTGCTGCGTTTGCACCATTCTTCTTCAAAGCCTGGTATTACTGACATCAGTAATACACACAATCTTTTATAGTGACATGGAGAGCACTATTACTGTTAGTACTTCAGCTTTCCAATCGTCCATCATTCAAATTAAGAACATGGATGATTCAGAAATGATACGAAGAGAAAGTGATTCATCAAGTATTGATTACCCTCTGGCACTGAGAAGCAGCTTAGATTATGCTGTCATTGGGGGTCACCAAGAGTTTGCTGGACCATTTGGGAAAAGAAAATGTAGGGAATTTGAAGCAAAAATTATTTTTCTCATAATTAGTAAGTGTCAAAATATTTGGGGCAAAATGAGAAATAAACCACAATTTGATTGCAGATGTCTATATGGACTCTACTGCATCTGGAAGATCCTTGTCTGTTGTCGAGAATTTTATTAGCAACCACGTCCTTCCAAATTATGCAAACACCCACACGACAACTTCTCGAACATCCTTGCAAACAACATTATTTAGGGATCAGGCACGTGACATCATTCGAAAAGTTGTAGGAGCAACAGATGAGGACGAGGTAATATTTTGTGGCTCTGGAGCAACGGCAGCCGTGCATAAATTAGTGCATCACTGTCTTGGACCAAGGACGAAGCCAAGAAAGCTCATTGTATTTGTGGGATCTTATGAGCACCACTCAAACATTTTGCCTTGGAGAGAGGCAGCATCAAAGGTAATATTATAATTAGGTGTATCTATTCGCCCCAAGAAGTGAGTCACACCACTTTTAATTCAACGCTTACAGGTCATTCAAGTGCCACTTGACATATACGGCAATCTTGACCTCGACTTTCTTCATGCAAAATTGAAAGTTGAAAGCGAAAAGAGAAGCAAGAAGGAAAAGTTGATTGTTGGTTGTTTTTCCGCTGGCTCAAATATTTCGGGAGCACTTACTGATGACATTCTGATAACCTCAATCATGCATCAATATGGGGGTTTCGCCTTTTGGGATTATGCTGCTGCTGCTCCACATGTCCAAATACGCATGAATCCAGGTTGTGGTGGTTTTGGGGCAAAGAAAGACGCCATCTTTTTCTCAGGTCATAAGTTTCTGGGTGGACCACAAACGCCAGGTAAGAAAGTCGAGTTTTTGCACCGATAGATACTATTGATAATGATCAAAGTAGTTTGTCATTGCGCAATAAACAGGCATAATAAACAGGCATATTGTTTAGGTGTGCTGGTTGTGAAAAAACATGTTTTACTTAACCCTGTTCCACATGGAGCTGGAGGTGGAACTGTTCTTTTCACAACGAGAAAAAATCACCAATACCTGGAGGTAGCATCAAAACACTTTTTCTATATATACACGCTTTTTTATGTACGTAAGTCGTATAAAATATGTTCCTGTCTTGTTTATGATTTTCGTGGTCTCTTGTTGATTTTTAAGTCCATTCATGAGCGAGAAGAAGGTGGTACTCCAGATATTATTGGCTCCATTCGCTTGGGTCTTGTTGTCCGAGTGAGAAACTCGGTTGGCATAAATTTGATAACTGAAGTGGAGGCTGGATATTGTTGGTAAATAATGAAATCGTATATATATATCACTGTACTGCGTTAAAAGAGCATTCACTAGTCTTTGACAGAACTACAGTTAGTCGACTTCATAATTACAGGAAAGCACTACAACATTGGAACACAGTTCCAGAGATTCATATTTTAGGCTCATCACAATCTCCCAGATTGCCTATAGTTTCTTTTATGATTGAACATGTTGACTCAGTAAGCAATCCGTGTAAACTTATCAAACTGGTGTGTCGTGGTGACCTATGTAAACGAGTGGTGAAAATGGTGCCTTTAAAAAGACAAACCATTCTCCGGATTTCGTACTTTTGGCTGGACAAAAAGCCAAATAAAACTGAACTAAAAGATGACCAAACCGAAGCTAAAAAACCCGGACCCAATAGGCAACAACAAGTTGCCCTTTTTTTGCTTTAGCTGTAAAAAATGGGGAGAAGATTTTTCGGCTACACGCCTATGGATTTTAATTAAGCTGAAGAGAGACGCTATCGCAATCGTGAACATCAGAAATTGTGGTTTGGAATTTATCAATTAGTTGTCCCAATTTGACATTTGGAAATCTGATTATTTTTCAGGGTTACTTCCTTCACCACAATTATGTTGTGGCTCTACTAAACGACTTATTTGGGATCCAATGTCGAGGTGGGTGCATGTGTGCTGGTCCCTACGCTCAGCATTTGCTGGGATTAGACGACAGCTTGGCATCGGCATATGAATCTGCCCTAAAAAAGTCGCTAAATGAGTATGCTAATTAGCTTCATTTCACTTTACTACTTGTTATTTCGAATATTTGTGTACTTGTACATATATTACTGTACATTTTATTGTTTAACTAGCAAATGGGATCACATTACAAAGATTGGCACCCTTCTGAAGCCTGGGTTTGTCAGAGTAGCATTTTCTTACCACTCATCCCCTGAGGAGATAGATTTTGTTATCAAGGCTGTTGCAATGATTGCAAAGATAGGGTGGAAACTTCTACCCATGTATCACATGGCCCCAGACACCTCTGTTTTCACCTTTAATGGGAGAAAGGTATGTATGTTGTTAAATGTTCTCCAATTAGGTTTGACGATGCAGTTGACTGACATTTATGTATTCACATGAATGTAGGCTTCAAATACTACAGTGTCACTCGCAAATTTCGATGAGTATTTATCAGGAAAGAGTCACAGCCCTGATATGGGTAGCTCATTTCCGTCAGGGACAGGTCCGATAGATTACCCAATGGTTTTGAAAGAAGCACACTCAATCTTTCAGAAAGTTCCAAAACTGGTATTTAATCCTATAATAAAACCTGTCTTACAGTTTCTCGACAGTTTCAATATAAATATTTATATATATATGGATTTCTACTTGTCAGTTTCATGTCAACCAACCCGTTCAGGATGAGTTTGACGAGCTACTAAATGTGCCAGAAGCTAAGACTCTAAAGTGGTTGCTGACCCCTTTGGACTCCCTTATTCTTCAAACAACCACAAAGTCTGGGGCCTACATCAAATCCAGCAAGGCATTTTCACCAAGGAAGCCATATTATGCAAATTCATTAAATTTATTGGCACACAAAGGGAGCATTCCCAGGATGATCATGAAAGCCTGGTTGAACGATGACCTTCAAGAGATTCCTCCTGAACACACAATTTCCGACTACTACCCTAGTATGCAATTGTGATTGCAAACACATGAAAAATTATGCAAAGAGCTAAAAAAACTTGTTCCGATATCAATTTTTGATTGTTCATGTTTCTTTTGGTTCAGCCTGTAATTTGGTATCCGACAAGGACACCGCTTCGAACAGCATGACAAGGCAGCGTGTTTGATACATCTGCGATAAAATGTAGATATTTGAACTGGTCCTTTGGTAGGTAAATGAGCTCCAGTTACAACAAGTGAATACTAATGACGAGAAAAAACAAGGTACTCTGTTGTCTGTTTTAACCTTGCTCAGTTTACATTTTTGGTGTTGGGTTTTACATGGGATGTGGATGAGTTGATGAGTATCCACATGGATTTTCCAGTTTTTGTAGTATGATGCAATGCGATTATTGTCGGGCAACTTTTTTTTACTGACCTATCCTAATCTTTTTTTTATTGTTATTTTTAAGCATATAATTATAAAAATCTAGTTGTCATAAAATCATGCAAATCACAGAGTACCTGAGTACCAGCTGGAGAGCTGAATATTATTGTCTACATGTTGAACACAAAAGAAATGACAACTGGTTTGATTTATTCCAATTTTATATACACTTTATTGAATTAATTTAGCTAATAAAATGGAACAACATATCTACACAAGTTGCGCCTCTTCTTTTTAACTACAATCGTAGCATTATTATATCCAATTGTAAAGGAAAAACATTCTAGCAACGCTTTATTTTGCTGTCATAAATCATGAACATATGTAACTGACCATGATGGCATAACCTGTTAAGTTTTATCCAAACGACATATTGGATTATTATAAACCATTTGAAGATCCACCCGTGGTCCAACCAAATCCCGGATATTATCAATCCCATAGCGAATCATTGTAGGACGCTCCAAAGAGAGTCCCCATGCAATAACGCGAACATCCTTTGGAATTCCCATCGGAAGCAACATTTCAGGTCGGAACATGCCAGAATTACCAACTTCCACCCACTTCTTGAGACCCTCATGATAAGAGAATACCTCCATCGACGGCTCCGTGTAAGGATTGTACGCTGGCTTGAAGCGAAGTTTGGTGATGCCCAACCTCCCAAAGAACTCTTTCATTATCCCTATCAAGTTGCCTAGATTTAGGTTGTAATCTGCCACAACGCCTTCGACCTGATGGAACTCTGCGAGGTGAGTAGCATCCAACGTTTCATTGCGGTAGACACGATCAATTGAGAACAACTTTGCAGGCTTAAACTCCCCTTTCCAATAGCATGGAGCATTCGTGCACTCACTGCAGTGGTGTGAGTTCGCATGCAGTTCTTATAGGATTCCTCCACTTTCCAGCCTGGTCCGTAGCCAAGAGTATCGAAATCAGTTCCTGTGTGAGCTGCCTTCACTCGTTCCATAAATTCTTTGGGCACAGAGTTGCACTTTTCTGGTTGACATGTAGAACGTGTCTTGAGCATCTCGAGCGGGATGCTTTTGAGGAACGTAGAGAGCATCAAAGTTCCAGAAGGAAGATTCCACAAACGGTTAGTGGCATTTCTGAGAATCCCATTTCCAGCAGAATGGAGCGGAACTCTGAGCGTACTTTGAGGAGCGGGTGAAGATGGCCAGAATTGAGTGAAGCTCCAAGTGCTTGGAAATTGTAAGGTTTAAACTTTTTCTGCTTCCATGATCCACTTGCAAGCATCTCGGGAGTGAGCTCAGTTTCAAGCTTGACAATCTGGACAGTAAAATCTGCTCCACGTTTGATGTTGTAATAAATCACTGGAGATTGCACAAGTAGCTTTCGCTTTTTGAGGTCAGCAAGCGCTGCAGCATCCAGAACTGTAGCATTACCACTTGCTACTTCGTTTAGCTTTGTTCGTACCTAAGACACAACCAATATTTATTTTAATTATACATAAATCACGAACATTACACGTTTCAAGTAAAATACGATTAAATCACTGATAATACTCACAGTATCATCGATGCTTTCCACTACACGAATGACTTTGGTAGCACCTCCCTCCTTCGCAATCGAAATCCAGCCATTCTGAATAGCTTTACTCATCCCGATTTTCCCTGCAGCTCCGTAGCTTCATCAGATCTGTGCATATCCGCCTTCACCTGAAGGAACTGCTGCAAAAACGACCGCTCATGACTTCCCTTCTCCACAAAAGATTTCCTAAAAACAGAAACAAACGTTACCAAACACCATATGTCCCAAAATACGCTTAATCACCTTCTGTAGTCAGTTCCGTTTTTGTTCGAGAAGCCTGTTCACTCAATAATCCCCCAAACACTCTTCACTCCAATCACCTTCTGATGTCCTGATTTAGGTATCTGCCAGCTGAAGTGTATCCACTTTAACATCATGTTCGTTCAGATACTGGAGCACTTGCTCTACCAGAGATAATTGGGCCATTGTTCCAAAACTTAAATTTTACAAGAAAAAACGGTTGTTTATAAATGTTAAACAATACACTCTTCCTACATCTGAACACTAAGCACGTGCACTCGCAGTTTGTTCACCTTTTCTGTTCTGTGTTCGTTTCTTCGTTCCTGCTATACAAAAAAATTTCAAGGACTCGTCACGAGTGACTCGTGGCTGAATTTGCTTATAACATTCGTACAAAGTAAAAATGCATATGAAATGATGGATATTTTATCGTTTAGTCTATATTATAGTCTATCTAAACTTGATGATTTTAATATAATCGATTAGATTCCTGTGACATGAGCTGTCTTGCATATATAATTATGTACTTTTTTATTTTAAACCGCAAAAGAAATTCGTGTTTATATCTTTTTTATCGCTATCTAGCTTAAGAACATAATATATGGAGTAGGATTTTACATTATACAAGGATATATAAATATATTACCTAAATATGGATTTCGAATGGTTATGAATATTTTAAACACTTTCAAATAGTCAAGAACATTTAACAAAAAAAAGATATTTAATAGTTGTTGATATAGACACGATGTCGAAAACATAAATGCATGCTTTCGACGAAATTTTCCACAAGTATGAATTCTGATTAGCAAAATTAATTAAGGTTAAGCGTTTGGAATCACTCAGTCTAATCAGTTCCTGGATAGTAGATGTACGAAAGCAAGAGTTTTTTGCAGTTGAATCTTACCTAAGAACAAATCATGCTTTTCAACTCTCCAAAAGCATTATTTCAGCTTCATAAAATAGGGTACTGGTACATGTGTCCACTTCCGGTAATGGAAATGTGGGAATTAACACAGATTGTCGTCCCAAGCTCACCATCAAGCGAATGTCACCAGCATTTATACCTTTCGCATTGCTATCATCTTAACTTTATAATGGTGCTCGGGAACTCTACAACGTCTTTCCTTTCCATGAATCCGGACCTGCACAAAGAATATAACTTTGGCTATGCTGGGATCCACATTGCTTGCGGAATTGCCATGTTTGATACGTTCGGCAACTCTCTTTTGACATACAAAAATACCGACACTATCAGGGAGTCAATGAATTTCTCCAGTGGGAAACAGACTTGTCCAGGCGTAAGTTGAGATAATCAAAAGAATGTCAATTTGTATTTTTTAAAATTATTGTAACACAGCTTTTTATGTTTAGGGTTTGAAAGATGTGATAAAGCGGAGATCTTTGACATTCTTCTTATAATTTTGAACATCGTGGCTAGTGGTGCCCCACTCATTCTGTTTGCTGCAGTTTTTAGAGTATGACCGCTTTTCTACTTTTTTGAGGACTTTATCCTGACCTCTCGAATGTATCGCTCAAGACTAGAAGTATGTTTGGGACTGCTGTCACGATTCATTGTTATGCTAGGAGCTTTGGAATGTGCGAGAACACTCACCTTCATTACCTTCGTGGTTCTTGTGATGGTCAATCGATGACAAAGTGGCTCAAACGTTGCTCTCCAGTTGGAAATCAATGGGGTGCGAAGGAGCGAGTCCGATATTACAAAGGAATTTATTGTCGTATACCGAATCTTAAACCCATGTTCAGTGACTATATCTCCCTCATGATTACTTCAATATTTTGGGCCATGGTAGCCCTTTTCTGGGTCATTATCAAGGGCTATGACACCGTACCACTTTTCCTGTACTTGTTGACCACTGCTCTATGCTTCAGCTTTTTTTGCGTGTCTGTCGTCGCTTTGGATTTGCTTCCAATTGGATGACATAGCTCAGACGCTGTGATTAAGTGCCGGAAAGAAAGCAAGTGTGAATATGTTGTTGTTGGGAGAACGCATAAGGCTAGAACTGGTGTTGGTTAAAGAATCTAAAGCTTTGCATCCAATTGTAATTTTGTACTCGCCATTTTCCAGAATTAATAATGAGTTTGTGATGTCCATGTTTCAGTCAGTAGTTAATCGACTTGTAGATGCACTCGTTTTATTCGTTAGATTTGACTCTTTTTGAGTCTTCTTTCTCAAGCTAAGTCAAACTCATGTATCAAAATTTTCTAAAATGAATCAATTAAATATTCACAGAATAAGTCTGTCAGAATTAAAACTAACTAATATCCTTCAGCTATTAGGCATGGACCATAAGGGAAGCTTTACTTGCCACAGTTTTTTATCTTTGATTTAATTGCTTGTATTTCATCAAACACTCAAAAAGGAAAACATATTTAATCTTCCTAGTAAAATCTTAATAAAAATGACGACTCATGCACATCTCTCGCAAAACAAAACTGAAATGCAAAAAAAATGTTTGATGTAGACATGGGGTATCGTGCGAAATACTATTAACTGCAATTTTATATTATTCTGATGCTCCCATTTCCGGTTGTAAAAGTCTGAAAAAGTCTATAGATGTTTTAAAAACGTAAGTTAACAGAAGCATGTCAAGCATGTGATATTATAGTACCAAATTAACTCGTAAATCACCGATATTTCATATTTCATGCATTTTAAAAGTAATGTTTTGTCAGTGTAGTCACTGGCATACTTCATGGGTTTAATATAATCGATTAGATTCCGAAATCAGATGACATAAGCTTGATCTGTCTTGCATTATAGATGAGCTTTACATGCTGCGATTTTTCGAACCACCCAGTAAAGTCATGTCCTTTGTCTTTGTCAGAACGCTTTATAATATTATAACATGTTGTACTATTTTACATTTTTGCAAATAATATCGCATACTCGTATTAGTACTACGGATTATTATGAACATTTAAGGAACTCTCGTAATTTTTTTGGGTACATACTAAATTCAGTTGGATTATCTAACGATTTAATACATAAATAAATTTACGATTCACATCGTAAGAGACAGATTCACAGGGACTATGTTAATTTACGACAGCATATACATTAATTTTATATACTATCGACCAGAATGTTATTGGTTTCTGATGTTAGGTCTGTCGACAGCAATCTAAAGAAAGTTGTTATTCGCATATTAGCTATTTTAATTTCTGTACCTCGGCGAAAAAATATCCAGCGTTTGCAGCTGAGTTATAGTCAGTTTCTAAAAGCAGATAAACATATTCGCAGTCACCAATTTCTATAGGAAAGAAAAGACTAAATTTTCTGTAAAATCATGCTTTCTCCGCTTCAAAAAGCATTATTTAAGCTCCACAAGCTCGGCTACTGGTATATGTGTCCACTTCCGGTAAAATGGAATCAGGAATTAACACGGATCATCGTCCCCAAGCTTACCATCAAGCGAACTGTCACCACCATTATACCTTTCGCATTGCTCATCATCTTTAACTTTTTGATGGTGCTCGGGAATCTCTACAATGTTATTTCATATTCCATGAACACAGAACAACGAAAAGAATATAATTTGGGATATGCTGGTGTTCACATTATCGCTGGAATTGCTATGTTTGATGTGTTTGGCCACACCCTCCTGGCATGCAAAAATACCAGCACTATCAAGGGGGTCAATGAATTTATCCAGTGGGAAACAGAGTTGTCCAGACGTAAGTTATGATATGAAAAACCAACAAATGTATATACTTGTATTTTTCAAATGATTTTACACACTTTTTCAACGTCTTCCTGTATAGGGTTTGAAAGGCGTGATAAGGTTGAGATATTTGACATCCTTCTCCTAATTCTGAACACCGTGGCCACTGGAGTCCCATTTATAATATTCCTGGCAGTTCTTTTCGAGTTTGACCCCCTTTTCTACGTTTTCGAAGACTTTATTCTGACCTCTCGAATGTATCGTTCAAGACTGGAAGTATTTTTGGGGCTGCTGATACGTTCCTTCGTAATGATTGGAGCTTTTGAATGTGCTCGGACACTCACCTTCATCTCTTTCGTGTTTCTTGTGATGGTCAATCGAATGACGAAAGTGGCCCAAATGTTGCTTCGCCAGTTGGAAATCAATGGGTGCGAGGAGCGAGTCAAATATTACAAGGAATTTATTGTCGTATACCGAATCTTTAAGCCCATGTTCAGTGACTACCTCTCCCTCATAATTACGTCAATATTTTGTATTGTCGTAGCCCTCTTCTGGGTCGTCATCAAGGGTTATGGAACTGTCCCCCTTTTCATGTATTTGTTGGTTGCAGTTTTAGGCACGAGTTTCTTTATTGTGGCTGTCGTCGCACTGGACTTGCTCTCCACACTGGATGAGCATAGCTCAGACGCTGTGACGAAGTGCCGGAAAGAAAGCAAGTGCGAATATGTTGTAGGTGGGAAAATACAGAGGGTTCAGAAACTGGCATTGATTAAGGAATCTAAAGCTTTACATCCAATTGTAATTTTGTACTCGCCATTTTCCAGAATTAATAAGGAGTTCCTAATGTCTATGCTTCAGTCAATAGTTGATCGACTTGTAGATGCACTCGTATTATTTGGTTAGAATACTGTTGAAAGTTCTAAGTACCCCTAATATGATGAAGAGCATATTTCTCAGACCATACACTATTTAAATATTGCATTTGACCCTTTTGTAAAAAGTAATTCAAATAAATATAGCTGGAAATTAAGATTATGATTGCATTTTTTCGAGCATCCTATTTTTTATTCATGGGCAAAGTAAGTTGATATTAAGACAAAAAGGGCATTGATCTTGATTGTTACATGGTTCAAGTGCACTCCAGTTCTTTCTTTTTTCGTTCCATTTCTTTCTGTATGCCAGTATGATCATAATTTAATTATAGTCCTGATATGAAGATTGGATTTATGGAACAAAAATAGTGTTTGCCATCATTCTCAGAATTCATGCATAGAAAACATTGGAATAAGTTCATTGGTTCTAGAACTGTGATCAATCAATGTTGGATGGTGGTCAGTTTCAAGGAACAAAGAAGGATTAGGATTACTGGGATGACTCCTTCTACCTGTATGTCTTGCCAGTCTCGGGTACGTCTGGATTGCATTGCGAGTAGTGCGTCATAATGCATATACAATTCAGTCGGTTTCAAGTTATAATTACATTAGGTCTCGGTCGCTTCTGTAAAATAGTGTAGAACATTTTGTGGAGAGGCAGTCAGCTAATCACATTAGGTACATAATACGACCATGATTTACCAGCATATCCACTTAACTATCAATAAGGTTCTCATTCATCCATCGAATCAATGTTTTATGTAGACCCTTGACTAGGTATATTCTCGTCGAGTGCGTCGTTAAAGCACACAAACATTACCTTCTTTCTTCTTTAGGGACAGAGTAAAAAATAATCCAACTATTCCAGCTATTTTTAGGCATACCTATATAGGTATCAAACAAATAGATAGCTCTGCATATCCAAAAAGTGAAACTGATTATGAGTTCAGTTAGTGACTGAACACTGAACTGGAAGCACTTAAAAATCAGTTCATTTCCCTTCAGACTGCTCTCCGCTGAGAGTTAGATTTTTGTTAAGTTTTTGTTTTAAATTTTTTGCAAGCGAATTACTTTATTCGGTTAGTTAGCATGTCACACTACTCTGGGGATAGGGAGAATGACGACGAAGACAGTTATCAGATCTTGGAGTACAAGTGCAAAAAATGTAAAGATAATCGAACCTTTACCAGAGCAGAGTTGGAAACTCACAGAGCTGTCCATAAGGCGGAGAAAAGGGGGAAGGAGAACAAAGGAGCGCTGAGTAGTGGATTCAGGTAAGCAAAAGTTATATAAAGAGTCAAAGGCAAGAGGTAACATGAAAAGTAATGGAAAGTTTTCTAATTCTATCATCCGTTTAATTTACGTATTCATAGTAAAGCACCGAGCACTACTTCCTCCGCTTCAGAGGTTACTTTGTTTGAGGAAATCTCCACCCCACCAAAAGAGACGCCTAAGACGCGAATAAACAAGCGAAGCAAGTCAAAACTGAAGTCTCCAGTGAGTTCCGAAGCATCTGAGAGAGAGGAGGACCTTTTAATATCCTCTCAACTGACTCAATTCATTCCTCCACGGCCTCCCGCACGCGAGTCTGGTGTAACTTCCGCCAAGAAAAGTCGAGGTGGGGCACACACAAAGAGGTCACAGAAAAAATTCGACCATGGAGTGTAAGTCATCCATTAACACTTTCATTAATTCCAGAGTTAACAGTTTTAACGAATTTATCTTGATTTAGCTTTCTTATTTTATTGCAGTGTCTCCCAGAAATACGACGGAGGCTAATAGCCCCCCAACCAAACTTTTATAGCACTTGGCCTGATCTAATATGGAGTTACCATATTTGTACATATTTTTATCCTTGTTTGCTGTCAAAAATATTTTAATGAAGAGTTAAGAATACGATTTCACTTTTGAATTTGAATCATCACTTTAAGACGACAGGCAACCATTTTAATTTCTTTTTTGCTTAATTGTATTATGTTATATCGTTTAAGTTATACTTATTTTATGATGGGGGTATTTTAATAAATGTTTAGATTTTTCCTAACACTAACAACTTACGTATGAGATAACATTTTATCGTTGCATTCCCTTCCAGGAAGTTAGGAGCATAAAATAACTCATAAACATCACCCCAGTCAAATCATGTCATGATAACATGCAAACCAGACAAGAAAACGAACAAAGCCATTCCTTTCGCAACTTAATCTCACTCGAGTCAAGGCTATACTTAAATACGTATACCATATATGCAATGCATCGCGAAGAGAGTGCATTTGCTATTTTTATGAAGAAAAGATAGGTGACGACGTGACGAGTTCAATTTTCAGTCTCGTTTTTGCTTGTCCTCGTCTCTGTATCGCGAATATGATTTGTTATGGCTTAATGTAGGTAGCATCCGCACAATATGCTTCAAGGCGAGAAGTAGACAAGTTTGACCGGGTGTTTTATTCATCCGACAAAATTGGAGGGACGTGCTTTTACATTTTATTCCAAGAGGCGTCGGATTTTGGAAGGTTCTGTTTTGAAACTGCTCTGACCTGAGGAGGTGGAAGCCCAGTTTGGTTGTTTGTTTCTTCAATATTCAGTTGGTTGACACTTTGAAGGGAAAGCTCTTTACTTTCAGTCTACACCAGGTAATAAATCAATTTTAATAAAATTTATTAAATACTTGGTGTGTTATTACTGCAATGTATCGTATTTATGTGAGTTTTTTGTATTAAATTGAGCAGCATTTAACGGATGTTGTAGTGTAATTGAAGTTTAACTTTTGAGTGATATTTTTTTTATGTTTTGCTGTGCTTTTAGTCTGCCGAGGTGACAATCAACAATGGAGGATCAATTTAATGTCCGTTGGAACGACCACACTGCCGTGGTTATTCAATCGATAGTCGAGAAACTGGAACGAGATGTTTTAACGGATGTTGGGCTCACATGTGAAGGCCGGACCCTGAAGTGCCACCGATTGATTCTCGCCGCGTGCTCCACCTACTTTGATAAGGTTCTTTCGGAATTCTCCGCACCCAACTTGGTTATCTTTATCAATAACATGAAATTCTGGGAGCTGGAAGCCCTTGTCAACTTCATGTACAGGGGGGAGGTGACAGTAAGTCAAGAGAAACTTGGAGACTTGTGCAAAGCTGCGGACCAGCTGAAGATCAAAGGACTTGCAAAAAATGTTGATGCTACTACTTCTGGGATTGGGCCTGCGGTCAAGGATCACTTGGACAATTCCACTAACGGCTTTGACATGGTGGATTTGCTTCATTACGGAAATGGATCGGATGCTAATCCAAGAGCAGTCTCAGGGGGTCAGCATCATAAATCGCTTCTACGCCCGAAGAGTAATTTACCGACCACACGGAAGTTGCAAAAAGTAATTATGAAGGAGCAGCAGGAATCTCCAAGATTTGTAAAAGTTGCAAAGTTAGAAAGATCCAGTCAGGGTAGTGGAACTTTACAATTGCCACTAATGCCAGTTAAGATGTCTTCACCTACAGCTTGTCATTTGCGTTCTGAAGCAGCGGGAGGGAGTAATGATGGGAGTTTAGTTGGAGTTGTTAGCCAATTACCTCAAAATGGAGTCGCCAATTCAATTTTCATATTGAATAATGAAGGAGCGTTTAGCTACTTCGGAGGCACTTCTACTGCTGAGAAGGTAAAAAAGATCGTTACTAATTAAGCAGTCTAAAATATTAAAAGAAAATAACTAATATCATGCCTGTTACTGTTTGTATATTTTTAGAACAGTCAGAATCAGGAAGTGAAGAAAGAAGAGACGGAACCACCAGGAACTACGAGTCTTCGTACTGCTGCGGTAACAATCTTACTAACATTTGTAACTTAGCTGAGATGTTTCTCAATATAAATATGTAATAATGTCAATGTATTTTTGTGTATTTCAACAAATAAACAGATCCCAGCAGAACTGAAAACGGCAAAGACGAGTGTTGGAACTTCTATTCCAGCTGGACAATCATCACCTTCCACGACTTCATCTGCATCCGCTATGGAATCCGTCGACAAAAAGCAACGCTTGGAACAAGCCGCAATGCATGTAGCATCGTCCAACAAAAGTGTGAAACAGGTTGCATTGGAATACGACATTCCAAGAACAACTTTATGTGCCTATATGAAACGTAACGGAATCTCAGCCTATCAATTGGTATCCACTAATGATACCTGCACTGAAGCTGGATCTGGGGATCAAAATTTTCTTACTGATCATGGAGGTCAAGAAAAAAATGATGGTGCCATTTTATTAGGTACGAACGGGAGTGTGGAGAAGAACGAACGGGAGTCAAAGTTTGATGGAATTACTATTGACATTGACTGATTATAACTAGTTGAAATGACATCCATTTGTATGTACTTGTTGCGTGTAACCTTATTGTTTGTATTATTTTTACAGTTAGCTTAATCTTAACTCAAAACTTAACATACAATCGTCAAATTAAATTGATTCTTTTTCGGCTATGATAGGAAACGAAATTGCTGTGTATTTTTTTTACATTTATTGCTTGGCTTGGCCTTTTGTAACAAAGTAAATCAGAGTTACCCCAGTCATCCAATAGCTTGGCGGATAGGCATTTACCATAAAAAGCTTTTATGTATACAGACTACATCTGATAAATGCACTGACAAGCAGCATCAACATCAACTTCGCCTTATCTTTTTAAGTTAATTAGTTATTTACCAGTGCTCAGTTGTCAACATTATTTACCCTTTGAGGCAAACTGAAACGAATAAAATCAGTGATGGTTCACCTGGACAAGGTGGAAGGTCAAAGGGGCTCTATGGTTCTCCAGGAGGATGGCTCCGTCATTTCTGTAAGCAAAACGAAATTTGAGTAATATTGGAAGTTAAACTTTTAGGTTAAATTAATAAAATTACTTTGATTAATTGCCCCATCAATTTATTGTTTATTGACAGTCTACCGGAGAGCTGGCAAGTAAGGAAACCCTCCCAATCCATTCTTGCTTTAGTGTCCCACAACTTGACGGTGGACTTTGGGGGCGGAAATCAGCAACAACAGCAAAATGGATTTGTTAATAATGGTGCGGTGCTCGACAATGGGGCTCCAGTTAGTCAGGATGCCCAGGGGAATGAGGCTTGGGAATGGAATCGTATAACAGGTTAATTAATATGAAGATTTAAAAGACTGAATCTATCAATTGTAATGATAACTGGAATCAAACATGCAATGATACGAATTTTCATCTTCAGTTGACTTCGGAGATCACTCTTACGTCGCCTGCCTTTCGAACAGGAGGATTCACGTGGTGAAACGGGATAACATTGTTGGAGCCCCTTCGGATGGAGATATTGTTGGGGATGGCGGTGACGTGGGTGGAGAAGCGTAACTATGAAATATCGTGTATTTAATATTAGATTTACTCACTCGGTAGCTAAAGTTTAATGATTATTGTTTATAATATCGTACAATCTTATGCCAATATTTAATATCAATTATATATTCACCATTTTATGTTATTTCTGATTTTTATTAACTGTACAGTGCAGTAGTAATCCTCAACATTTTTATTTGCAGTAATAAATCACTGTGATATTATAAACATTTAATGTAGATATTTCAAATCAATCCGCACACGGGTCAAAGTTAGTTATCAGTTATACTCATAAATAGTGGTTAGAAATCGTAATTCAAGTAATTGTGTAAGCACCTATAGATTAGTAATGGCTCATAGTCTGTATATAAACTCCACCTCAAAAATATTTATTAAGAAGCATAGTATTTACGTATTTTACAAACGACGTATTTTTAAATGAGGTCGCTTCGAAGTTGTTTGTAAGTCGTGGTTAATTCGTTACATTAATTAGGTTCTCCAAGGGCAATTGCTTAGTGTTCGACCTAGAAAGTAGCACTTCTTTTAATAGTCAAAATCAAACTCCATAGTGGGCTGACACTTTCCCGAAATAGCGAGATAGGATCCGGCGGGGCATTTTCTGATTGAGGGGGCTGAAATAGCTCCTATTGTTTGCCCAAGAGTGACTGGCTGAAAGCAACTTGGGCGAACGTAGTTTCGACTGAACCTCACGGTTGAGCCTTCGGGACACCCTTCTGCCCATTTTCCGAGCTGAACACAGCGCCCATCTTTTATCTGCACCCATTCCACACCCACCGCTTCCAGTTCTTGAGTTACTTGTTGCGAACACGGATTCAGTTCACAAACGGGCTCACCATGTGTTGTAACATTTAGCCAGTACCCCTCATTGCAGTATGCCTTTATTCAGGAATAGTTTTTCATTAGTTTTCATCCCACTTAAAAATTAATATAAAATAGGAATAATTTTACTTGACTGAAGACGAAATAGCATTGCCCTTCATAGTAAATTATAGTCCTATTGAACTCCATATAAGGACAGCTACACGCTCCATAAGGACTTCGAGGCTTATCCTCTACAAATACCAAATTATTAAAGCAGGGTCCTTTCGTCTCTCTCTTGAAACATTCTCTAGTATCATTTTGCATTAGTTCTCCTTCATTAGGACATTTGCTGCTGCAATTTAAATGAGAGTACATAGTTTCTAACATCGAGTCGGGCACAATCTTACCAATTTATATTTTTCATACAACTTCAACTTACTTGTTTTCTTGACTAAGGTGGTAAAGAAATACTAGGATGACTACTACTCCTAAACTCACTACTCCAAATGAGATCCATTTGCATGTGTTTGACATGATGAGTGATATTTGAGCTAGAATGAGATTCTGCTGAGTTGAGTTGAATATTCTATTCTATCTATAATATTAGTAAAATTATTTCCGTGCATACAATTTTTTAAAACTCCACTGGTCAGTATAAAAAGGAAGCAATGGGTAAAATGTACCGATAAAAATGTTCATTTTGTAATCTTAACACGCAAAAAATACTTTTGCTTCTGGATTCCAGCGTTTGTGTTTGTATACTATAGGGTTGTACACTTTGTATAAAGCTCATGCAATGTGTATTTGTATCCTATATATAATGTTATGAATGAAATCAATTGATTTTACATCATGTACATCACACAGAAGCTAATCAGTTAGTATGAAAAATAATATGCTCGTGTTCGTGATAAAACGATGTTTAGGGAAACTGATCTTGTGGACCATGATGTCATATATTATGCATTTACTCAGTCTGCAATGATGATATGAACTATTTGTAACAAAAACAAACCAAAAATGTTAATGTAGTTGTATTTTGGATCTTGACTGATGTGATAGATTAGAAATGTGAATTGTGAGGACATCACATTCTTTATAAAGGGGGAATTTTTCAGTATTGTAAATGTTTGACAAAATCAGAATCGTCTCATGATTCGTGATACGTCATGGTATAGTCATGTATGAAACCATGATAATGATGATTGATAGTAGGATTTATTTGCACATGCTGTGCCGACGTTCCAAATCCGATTGATACTCATATTAATACAGTAATGACATTATATTTGTTTGTTGTAAGAAGTAAGATGTTTGATAAACACATGGTGTATGAATGACTTATTTTTTTTTCGTTTTTTTTTGAATAATTATATTTTCAAATTTCAAAATAATATCAAAGTATAATTTTCGGAGCACCATTGAATTGTTTTGAATGCCAGAGATCAGACCAATTTAAATGACGGATATGTCACTGAGAGACCGTTTTACTTGCCATAAGGGAAGCCACTATGAAAAAGTGTACAGTATATATAGTTAGTTTTTCTCTATAATGATAGCTGTAAATAAACATAATTCCCAACTAAAGTTAGTAACTTACATGCCAGTTGCACCAGAGCTAGCAGACGCCATAGCGTTAGATGATGACAATCCAAGGCCACCACCACCAAAGGAATTGGAAGCAGCGAAGGCATTAGCTGAAGACCCTGATAACCCTCCAGTGGGATAACCGTAAAAGCGTTCCTCTCTTGCATTCGAATCTGGAAATCACAAGAATGAATAATGGTTGATTACTCAATTAAGGACTCTACTAATATGTTAAATATACAGCTGGAATAAGTTTTTGCTGCTTACCTGTATCCTCAGCATTATCAATGGGCACAGCATCGATAACTACAGCCATAATGGCGATGATGGCGAAGAAAATAATGGTTGATTGACTGAGAGCCATTTTTGATAATTTTCGAATGAAGTATAGAGACGAGTTTATAAGGCGCTTGAAAGTGCTGTTTCAGATCGGAAGTCAAAGGTGGACTGTGATACTCTTGATAGAAATCGAAGGACTTTATATACCTCAAAATTCAAATCCTCACTTCACATTTCATAAAGAGATGATGAATTGTAATAGACCTTTCATTCTTGGTTTATTCTGAGGAAAGGGGTTTACCCAGCTATTTCTGTCCTTTATCTTCATTTGAGTACTTGTGCAATGGGTTCAGATGGATCAACCTTTTTGTCAAAAGGTTAGAGCTTTCACAAACGTATATGCATAAAAATAAAACTTTGTTAGCTTTACATACCTGTGAATGCGTGTATGGACTATGAAACCGTCATTTTCTCGGTATTCCCCCAAATTCAGAATTTCCAGATTTATGCCGTTGCCCTAATCCCAAGAAGCAGAAATGATTCCTTCCCAAGACAAGTTTATTTGAAAAGTCAATGTCCATACTATCAAACAGATAGTCTGTAACTGTGATAGTAAATACGTTTCAAAATTCAACAGATTTCCTATTACATAAACTTGACGTATCATCATATTTATCATCCTGTTACCTTTGCTTTACATTTTCTTCCACCACAAAACAGTGTTTCTGACAAATGTCTGGTCATAATTTTTATTCTTGCTTTCTGCAAATACTCCAAAAACCTGGAGTTTTCGTCTGCATATTTAGGACCGTATCACAATGCCCCACATACATTTGATTGAAAGATTATGAATGATAGCATGTTTATGATACTGATTGATAAATAATATCAAGTGGCCTACTCATTAGGTCATTAATCTAAGATTACACTGACGTATATAAATTATGAAATACCTGTATGCGTGCGTAATAAGTTCTGTTTTCCACAGGAATTATATTAAATCAATTTTATTGATACAAGCGAATTCCGAGTTTTAAGAGGTTATAATTCACCTTATAAGTTGAGGCAAATTTTAATTAGCATTGTTTTAACGAAGTGATTGAATCATTCATGCCCAAATCTGGGAGATTTCCGTGATGAGGTGTTCCAGGTGCAATTCTTTCTCCCCGTCCGGTACAGTCACCATGTTCGAAAGCAATCACACATGTCCCTGAGTATTGATGGATGAAATTCGGTCATTTCACCCCAGGGAAGATTGCTGCAGTGGGTAGGACTAACCTCAACGTTATAGGAAGCTCCTGTAAAGTTCAATATAAACTATCTGTAAGCTAAAATCAATCATATCAATCATCTAAAAGTGGCTAAAAAAATCTACTACTAGACTTGCCTCCTCCGTGGACATCGTCGTAAACTGTAATAGTGGCTGCATGGCTGCCGCACACTACAGCAAATACTATGGTTAAAAGGAAGGTACTGCGAATTTGAAACTTCATTTTGTCGGCTATTGGAGACAAGTTACAAGCAGAATGTCGGATAGGTGTAGTTGTTGACTCTGGAACAATGAATATTTCTTTTGTAGTCAGTCGCCATATTTATACCGAAGAGGATTACAATAAAATTATAGAACCTTGATGGATTGACGTCATTTTAAGTATTTAGGTATGCCTTAATTAAGTATACGGTCGTCACATGTCATTTAGAATTATGTCAGAAGCATAATTTTCTGATCAGGATGATGCTAGTTTTTGTAATTTTGTCATAATGATTGAATAACAATTATTAATTGACATTTTTCCAAGAAAATGGTATGGAAAAAATGTGTGCCTCAACTTTCCCAACCAGTCCCAACGTCACAGAGGTTGTACATTGGTTTGTTTCAAATCGCACTTAATGAACGTTTTGATTAATACCATGTGGCATTGCTGTACTGTACATTAATAAAACTGTCATTAAAAATCATAATATTATCGTCACTAACATATTAACACAAACTTATCAAAAGAAACGTTACATTTGGCGTATGTCTAGCCAACACACATGTCTAATTGATCACTATATAATCGCAAGGTACATAAATTAATATAAATATAATCATATGTACATCTCATTTGTACCAAACCAAGGATGAATATCAGACTGATTTGATGGAAAGGAATTTTATTGATGTGTTTATGAGTGAACTACGAATAGATGTTTTGAGTTGAGATGATCAGATGAACATGATAAACGAGTTAGGATAGCTAGACCTTTAATCATGCATGATATTATATCATTATATTTTATAATTTGATGCTATTTTATAAAACAATTGTCGTATTCGTAAAATAATGTTTAGCTTGTGTATACGCGTTGATAAATACTTTTATTTGCAACTGGCATATTTAAAAAAGAACAAAATACATATAAAAAGAGCACCATTGGAAAAGTTAAATGTCAGACTTTGGGCCGGGTTTACTTAGCGATGGATGCATTACTTGCCATAAGGGAAACCACTATAATAACAGAAAAAGTACACAATTAGTTTCCCTTCATAGCCGAGAAAAGGCGAGCTGTGGGTATAATTCCAAACGAAATTTGTAACTTACATGCCAGTTGCACCAGAGCTAGCAGACGCCATAGCGTTAGATGATGACAATCCAAGGCCACCACCACCAAAGGAATTGGAAGCAGCGAAGGCATTTGCTGAAGACCCTGATAACCCTCCAGCGGGATAACCGTAAAAGCGTCCTTCTCTTGCATTCGAATCTGGAAATCACAAGAATGAATAATGGTTGATTACTCAATTAAGGACTACTACTAATATGTTGAATATACAATTGGAATAATTTTTTGCTGTTTACCTGTATCCTCAGCGTTATCAATGGGCACAGCATCGATAACCACAGCCATAATGGCAATGATGGCGAAGAAAATAATAGTTGATTGACTGAGAGCCATTTTTGAGTGAAGTATAGAGACGAGTTTGTAAGGCGCTTGAAAGTGCTGTTTCAGATCGGAAGTCAAAGGTGGACTGTGATACCCCTGACTGAAATCGAAGGGTTTTATATACCTCCTCGCTTCATATTTCATAAAGAGATGACGATGTGTAGTATTGTATTTGTGAATTGCAACCTTCCATTCTCGATTTATTCTGAGGAAAGGGGTTTACCCAGCTATTTCGGTCCTTTATCTTCATTTGAGTAGTTCTGCATTGATTCAGATGGATAAACGTTTTTGTCAAAAGGTTTTAGAGCTTTCACAAACGTGTATGCATAAAAGCAAAACTGTGTTAGCTATACATACCGGTGAATGTGAGTATGAACTATGAGAGCATTATTTTCTCGGTATTCCCCCGTATACAGAATTTCCTGATCTATTTCGTTGCCCTAATCCCAAGAAGTAGAAATGATTCCTAGACAAGTTTTTTTGAAAAGTCGATTTCCATACTATTAAACAGATAGTCTGTAACTGTGATATTAAATAATATTTTTCAAAATTAAATTGGTTTCCTACTACCTGAAATTGATGTGTCATTGTACTCATCCCTGTGCCTTACCCTGTGTCTTACATTTTCTTTCTAACAAAATAGTGATTCTGAAAAATTTCGCGTCTTATATTTTATTCTTGCATTCCGCAAATACTCCAAAAACCTTGACTTTTGGTCTGCATTTAGGACCGTATCACAGTGCCCCATATGCATTTAATTTAAGGTTATGGATGATAGGATGTTTATGATACCGATTGATTTTAGTTTAAAAATAAATCGTGTAATGAATACGCGTATTATATTAAATTTTTAGAAACTACACACTTTGTTAATCAGAAACGAATGCAAGATGAGGTGTGTCAGTTGATTATGAATATTGATACTGATGATAGTAAATAAAATACAAGAGTAGTTTCTTGTTAAAATTTTGGCGATTGCGAATTTATTGTTTTAGCCAATTGTTGCGAATCAAATATAGTTTGCAATAAATATTTACTTCTTGTAGTATGCTCCATACCCAAGACCAAGACCAGAATATCCGCCATATCCATACCCAATGTTGGAATATCCAATTCCTGCTCCATAGGTTCCAAGACCACCATAATAGCCACCGTAGTACTGAGCGTTAGCTACGGCAATGACGGCGACGAGGACGAGGAGAGCGAACTGGAAATGAAAGAAATACGAAATTAATCCCGTGAAAAATTTCCAACTATCTTAATCAAATCAAAATTTTTATCAATGAAACTTACAAGGCGAGACATGATGATAGTGGTTTTGAAGTTTGAATGGTTGACTTGTGTGATTGTTTGAGCTTTGCGAGCGTCTGATAGTCTGATACTTTATAGAAATTTCATGAACCCTTTTATACTGGTTGATATTATGACTAATTGGAAGGATGGTTGTCCACCAATAGTTAAGTTATCCACAAGTTATTTTCCAGGCTGGACTTGCAAAGTATTAAAAATAGAGTCGTAAATTCTTTATATGGCAAATTGCATTTTTATGTAGCTCTTAAACTTGTTTGATGGTCATTTTGAAGCAAGTATTTGGAGAACGCGGATATTTTGCAAATCTTATAGATATATTATCTACATCTACAATCAGCCGTAGCATTGGGTGCAACAATTGTTTTTTGCTCTGATTCCAACGTAAATACATTTATTATGTAACCAAAGTAGTAGCAAAGCATTGCGCGTGACCGGTTTTTTTTGCAAAATAGTTCTTTCCAGCATGCTATGCAAAATGCATAAAGTTCACATCTGTTGGCTGGATTCTTTCGCATCCTTTCAAAATTTACATCAAATTGGATTACATGAAAACTAATAAGGATAATATATGTTACTTAGCTCAAGATTTAAAATTTGGTGTAGAATTTTTTTCAATTAAATGCTTACTATAAAACTTGCATACTAACTCTAAAGTATCTAATTACTCCACATCATGAACGATTTAAAAAATCCAAGTTACTAAATTATCAACTAATTTTACAGAGGAAGTAGAATAAATTAAAAGATTTCCTAATGCCCCAATGTTTTCCAAATGAATTTCATAACAGAGTTCTAGTCCAGCCGTCCGATCGCAAAATATTCAATACGTAGTGAAGTGATTAAATTGTGGAGTGGAAGTGGAATCAACCGATAGTTATGCAAGATAATGTGCCCCACCTGTATACTGTTATTATATGAGGAAGTACACCTCAAAAGTGGTGTTTGTAAACAGAAAAAGGCAGGCTATGGGCAAGACTTGTGGAAGAGTAAATGATTGGGTAGCTGGAACATGATTAAAAGTTTGCTCCAATAAATCTCTGACTGAAAATGAGCACTGCATCATCGAAACAAGTTTTTATCTATATATATATATAGCTACGGAGAGTAAAGCATGGCACTAAAAACTTATGCATACTATATGCCATCATTTTTTCGCATAATAGCAAACCGCGTATAAAGATTTTTATCTTGATCTAGTTCTTCTACAAAAAAACAAATGCAAAAATGTTAAATGATGATGAGCCGTTGACTACTGTATGCAATCAAGTGATGCTATTTTTGTCTTTGTTCCCAAATTGACATAAATCGTCATACTTAATTTACAATTGAATAATACGTAAAATGTCATAACATCATCATGATTCTTTTTGATTTGCTTTCGTAATCAGGTCCTGTGCTGGATTCTACTGGAGAATGGTTTACTTTACGTAGATACGTAGATGAAGGGAGGGGTGTTGAATTTCATGAGTATAAAAGGCCGGATAAAATCGATATCCAGCATCAGAAGCTTGCAAAACTCAATTCAAACCACAACTTATCAGAACAACTAGTTCAAAACTCATCATCATCATCATGTCTCGCCTTGTAAGCTTCCTATAAAACTTGGTAATATACTTAAGAAAAACATTGCCAAAACTTTGCTAATCATAACTTTCTCGTTTTATTCTTTCCAGTTCGCTCTCCTCGTTCTCGTCGCCGTTATTGCTGTGGCTAACGCCCAATACTACGGTGGATATTACGGCGGTGGCCTTGATTATGGATATTCTGGAATCGGATATGGCTATTCAGGACTGGGATATGGAGGTTATTCTGGTCTTGGTCTTGGGTATGGAGCATACTACAAGAAGTAAATGAGTTAAATGTTATCCCGTTCAAAATTCTGTAAATGACCCGATTCGAAAAAACGAATAAAAATTCAGCGTATCAACATTATAAGATTTACTTCACATATCATTTATTTCATAACATTGTTCATAAACTTTTTCACAATTAAATCCCAAAAGGCTCATAACAATTCCTCCAGCTAGCACCGCAAATGCTGTCCAGATATCGTCTAATCCTAGTCCACCACGATAATTATGAGGTTTTGCAATGCAGCGTATTTGAGTGTTGATGTCGTAGTGCTTGTTAAGTCTCTGAAGAATACCGCTCTCTCCCATCATTAAAATGCTTTTGATGCAAACACAACAAAGAAAATGATTAAGACTTTCTCAGACAAGCAAAAAGTTACATATTTAGTATAAAACTGATACTTACTGATAATTAAACGTATTTTTCATTCGCGATCCCCGCTTCACAAACATGGCAGCAGGTGTTTTCGATGCTTCAAGAATTACAGTAGACAAATCATCGCAAAAGATATTTTCAGCAAAATTCATCTGATAAAAAACTGTCGTTAGAGCGTCTGTAAAAGTGATAAAAGCCATTCCTTGTTGATTACTACCAGTTAACAACTTTGCTAGAGCGTCATGAATTGTAAGTAGAGCTTCTTTTCCAGTTGGGGAGGAAGTCCTTCGATCATAAAGTTTCTGCAAATGCATGAAATGAAAGGTACAAATACACGATTTATACTCAATTAACTTTGATATACAAGCATCGGCCCAAAACTAACTTTAAACAGGCTCTTGGGTACAGAAAGCCACTGATCTCTAAAAATATCCAAGTTGCTCAGTGCAAGCTGATCTAAATTCCTTATTGGAACAAGTTCAGTTACTAGATTAACCGTGATTCCAGCAGAAAATGCGACATAGCCAATGTAGCCCAATGAAGCTGCTGTAAAACAGACAACCTTAAAATGGGGCAACGTGGGATGATTGTACCAACCTACAGAACACATAAAATGTTATATAAACTATTAATTTAACTGGCAGTAAATTTTGACACCTCAATTACCGGCCAAACAAGCAGTTGCTGTTACCCAGTACGAAGATTCCCTAACGAAATCTATATCAACTCCTTTCAGTAATTTCATTCTGTTCTGCACGCTAAAAAGCAGGTGCACGCTGATCGTCACGATTATCCAAGTCGCTACATTAGCCACCATTGCATTATTTGAGAAAACGGAAGTTATTAAATTGCGATATGAGCTGGCCTTTGGCTGATGAAAAACTGCAATAAATTGTCCGGTTGAGGTGGGATGAAGAAAACTGATCCCTTCCAATTCATTTATCATAATAATCATTCCAGATTGCGAAATAGAAATGTCAACTTCCCTATTCACCACTTGAGCCGTCATGCCAGTCCAAGTACCATTTGGAAATCGACCAACCCATCCATTCCCTTTTATTGGAACATAGCTATAAATTGATAAACAACTGCCAAATTACTATTTCAAAAAGCATTCAAAAATTACAGTTACCTAAAGTTCATTGAGATTTGAAGTGATAATAGAATGTCAAGACACATTCCTGATGTAAACTCTACTGTTCCATCCTCTTTCTCTGTAATTGATAACCTCTCCTTGTAATTTGGGTCATACTAAAGTTATAACCAAAAGACGTAAATCAGACTGTTAAGTATAAAATAATTTTGAATATTTGAAAACAACGAGAAAGAAGATGTCAACCTGTGCAACAACGTTTAACAGCGTATTATCTGATGTTGGAGAATGTAATTCGGATTCCCGAAATTGTAAGAAGGGTTCCATACCATCTGCAATAGTATGACTTGAAATGTTTATGTCTAATGTCTACACGATGAACAAGTGATGCTATTATTTTGTCGCATTTTCCCAGGTTATATGCCTTAATATTGAAGTGATTGTATCGAAATTGATGATTACGCCCAGCTTCAGCGTAGCTGAAGCGCAGCGTAATCTAGATTGTATGAGACTTCCGGAATCGGAAGGTCTCAGATTACTCCGTAGTAAGCTGGAACCACAGCGAACGGAAGAAGCACTAATTTCAAAGAATACATAAAATAAAAAATTGCTAGCACGTGTCTCGTCCACCTAGCCATGCATCCACACCAGGACTCCTCATTGTTTCAAAGAAGCTGAGCACCTGCAACAAAGTAAAAAGAGGGTGGGGAAAAAAGGGTGGGATCTGAGACCTTCCGATTCCGGAAGTCTCATACAATCTAGATTACGCTGCGCTTCAGCTACGCTGAAGCTGGCGTAATCATCAATTGCATTTCTACTTCCTACATCTATTGGTCTCAGATTACTCCGTAGTTGTTCAAAGCAATGCAGCGTGCGAAGTAATTGCAACGGTATAATAATAGAATACGAATAATAGCATTAATAGTTTATGACAATTTATTTTCTAAAATAGCATTAGCAAAATTTGAATCATTTGACAAAGGTCGGTTATAAAATTTAGCAAACATCTTACTCTTAGTAGACCAACCTGCGCTGCGATAAATACAATCGTATTCACTCCAACAGAATGAGCTTTACTTGTAGCAGCATGTCTATAAGAATGGCCCTTGTATACAGATATATCAATGCCTGACTGTTTCAGTACCAATACCAACCAACGACTTATTGTTTGTGTAGAGACAGGTTTAAATGGGAAGTAAAACTTACAAAAAGTTGGTTACAATTACGCTTTGTTTTCGTACGATCTAAATATTCTAACAACAAAGTTGAAACACAGAGTTTCTCATTACCTAACTTTCTAGGAATTATCAAACAAGGCTGAGCGACATTAGGTCGTGAGGTTTTTAGACATTTTGTTATATAACATTTAATTACACTACTTTCAATTTTAATATTGTTATATCGATAGCTGTTAAAGTTTGGGCTCTCTGGCCTGTTGAAAGAGCTAATAATGATACCAATTTAAGTGTCAAGTTCTTTAAGTTTAAGTCTGCGCAGAACCTAACGTCTCAAGATATGTTAAGACTGACTCACATCCCATGTAGTTTGATAACGTGGAAGCGGTGGTCGCAAGCGCCCCACGCCTCGTAAAAGTCTAACAATTAATGGATGCTCTCCAATACTAACACCATCGACTTTGCCTAATAAAACGGAAAGAGCAGACCTAGCTGCATTTATACTAGAATAAGACGAACCATTTTCATACAAATCCGTTAAAAACCCCAGAATGACATTAATAGAAACAGACGAAGGTTGAAAACCTAACTTATTGCAGTAACATACATATTTTGAATAAACCGAATCATAATGATTCCATGTTGATTTGGAGCATGATGATGCAATTAATTGTATCACATTTTGGGGTAATTTTTGAGCTCTCAAAGTTTCTGTAATACGTGGGCCACTGCAAGTTGTAGACTTCTCCACAGAGGGTGAGTTCTGTTAGTATAAGGACAAGAAAGTAAACTTTTACTTGGGCCCAAAATAAAATAATTTTCTTACATAACTGTGAGAACATTGGAAACCACGGCTGCCCCTGCCAAAGTGGTACCACAACAATCCCATTTGCATTGTCTGTAACAAACTTTCTTAGAGTTCTGCCAACCAAATTAAATGGAGGAAAAGCATATACGTCATTTTCCCATTTAAATGTAAAAGCATCTACTCCGATGGATTCAGGGTCAGGATACCACGAGTAGTACTGCTTACATTGACGAGTGGCTATACTTGCAAAAAGATCTATTTTAGGTTTGAAAAATTTCAAACAGATACTATCAAAAATTTGTTTTGAAAGCTTAAATTCACAACCGTCTACTTGAACTCTAGAACACAGATCAGCAACAACATTTTGATCTGTAGAGATGTATGACGCAAACAACCAGATATTTTTACTTTCACACCATTTCCAGATCGTAGATGCTATTTTGTGACATTTTACAGAGCGACAGCCTCCGTATTTATTAATATATGAAATAGCTGTTGTACTATCTGACCTAATCAAAACATTGACTGAACCTTGCTTAACGAACGTTTGTAAACCGTACAAAATTGCCATAAGCTCTAATTCATTAATATGACGCTTTGTTTGCTCCTCAGACCAAAAACCGTGTGTTTTAACATTGTTACAATGAGCCCCCCCTGTGAGGGAAGCGTCTGTAAACACTACAAAATCAAACGAGTCGTTTCTAATTTTCATTACGGCTGAACCAACAGTGTCAACCCACCATTTCAAATCTTTCCGAACGCTGTCAGAAAAGGACATAAATTTTGAATAGTCATAATTATTTTTAACTAATGCTCTAGTTTTCTCTAATTCTAAGGTCCTTATATACAAAGGCGAATATGGAACGGCGGGGAGACGGAAACTAAATATCCAATAAGTTCAGCAGCAGACATAATTGTCATTGTACTAGAATGTAATGCGGCAGAGCAAAGGTTTAAAACTTTTTGTCGCTTCCCCATGGCAATTCCATAGTTTTTGTACACGAATTAAATTTAAATCCTAAATACTGAATCTCTTGAGAAGGTGACAGTTTGGACTTTTCCTCACTAACCAGTAAGCCTAATTTATTCAATAATTGCTTAGTTGCGATATATTTTTCTACACTGAAGCTCATCCTTTCTAGTAACAAGAGGTCATCCAAATATATAACTGATAGGTGCCCTTGAGATCTCAGTGTTTCCACAACTGGTTTCATAAGCTTGGTAAAGACTCTTGGAGCACACGATAGCCCAAAAGGCAAACAAGTATACTGATAAAGTTCCGTTTTCCACCAAAATCGCAGAAACTTTCTATCGTTCTGGTGTATAGGAATAAGATGAAAAGCATCTTTTAAATCAATTGAGGCTAAATAGCAGTTATCACTTAAAATTGTACAAACAGTACGATAATCTTCTAGCTTAAAATGAGGACTATCAATATACTCATTAAGTTGTTTTAAATTAATTACAAGTCTATGTCCACCACCAGACTTTGGAACAATAAATATACGAGATACAAACTGGTCAGCAGTCGGTTCGACTTTTTCTATTGCCCCAATCAAAGAGAGCTCACTAATTTTAGCTTCGATAACTTTAGTATCACTTTCAGACATTTCTAATTGTTTAGGCTCATTGGATTGTTGTGGAACAACTTTAAAAGGCAACCTATAACCTTGAACTATTTCTAATACCTCACGGTTCTTTGTTATGTTTTTCCATTCACTAATGTAATGACTTATTCTTCCGGCATAGCCGGTTTGTACCTTATCTAATGATTTGGTTGGAATGACATTTGGCGTTGCGGGCGAAACTGGCGTGTGAACTTGGCCTTGCCTCGTTGGTAGTTGTTGAATTTGCCTGCTGGGAAACGGACCTGGCCTCGGAAGTTTAAATGACCCCTGCCACGAGTGGAGATGAAAGAACGCTGTGATGTTGATTGCTTCATCACGTTTGACATCGATTTTGATTCCCTTAATCGTTCTTGCAAATTATCCCCAAATAAATACGCCGAGCCTTCCGTTGACTGAGCATTGCAGATTGCAGCATACTGTTGACTTAAGTGAGGTTTGATTGCTTGTCGTCTTTTGAAATTTACGTCTCGCATTGCGAGTGACTGCATTGTTACTCCATCCATACAAAGACGATGGTTTTTCACAAAATTCCTTGGGAGATCAGCGCTGCGTTTAGCGATCTCACTAGCGATTGTGGCAAAGCAAGTCATAGACTTCGACATCAAGATTTGAAAGTTTTGGGATTTGATATCGGCAGTTTTTGTTGGAGGATTCATTTGACTCCATAGTTCAGGATTAACTTTTGGGACAACGATGGCTGCACAGTTTGAAGGGTTTGAATTCTTGATTTTACATGCTCGATCGTTTCTTTATTGACTTCGTCATGAATTAGCTGAGAGACTTTCTTTGCGACTGCTTCATAAATGGGAGGACCATCTGACTTGTGATCATCTTGATTTAAAATCGAATCTAGTACGTCAACATGTGAGCCTTCATTTTGCTCTAAACACATACGTTCAGAAATAGTTAAGTTCTCAGACTTATAGTTTTAAGGCATTATTTTGTTTTAGTAGTTACCATTGCTCATCAGTATGTCATCTAAATTGTCATAACCAGACAGGTCATTGTCATCATGTTCAAAAATAGAATCCTCGGCCACTTTCTTGCCATCCTGAATTATCTTTTCGGCTATAAATTTTAAGCAAAATTACGCTTGTTGTGAATATTGTTTTTACATACATGACTAATTGAGAAAAATACTGTCATTAGCAGTTTTTTACCATCATGAATTTTATCAGATGACACTTCCTCCATTTCGGAACCATTATAGCCTGCTTCGCTGCCATATTCGTACTGTTGATCTGAGATCGCCTTCAGGATAGTTTCTAAAACCGCTGGAACTCCAGCTAGCTGACTAATAGACTTAGCTTGCTCGTCCAGCTGACATTTCATGTCATCCATTTGCATCTGCAAGTTTTTCTCATCTTCGAGCTCTACACGGGGATTCTTGCCCGGCTCGGGAATAACATTTGTGGAGGTTGCCTTTCTCCTCCGTGACGGTTTGTTGAGCTCTACACGGGGAACACTGCCCGGCTCTTTCTGGACTGTATTTCTCTTCGTCCTTTTATTAGGCTTCCTAAAAGCCAATAATATAATATTTTGCTTTAATAGCATCCGTCACATGCCCAAGACTACGTAATGGGCTGCCGACTCAAAACAAATTATAATTTTCTGAATTATTTGAAAAATTTGGGAATTGCCATCTACTGCGTAGTGGCTGTGAGCATAATAATTTTACTATAAAATTGAGTTGAAAATTGCCATCTACTGCGTAGTGGCTGTCGGCACATGCTCACACTAGCGTTATAAATCTAACACTACGACACATTAAAAACAAAAAATTACACTTACCCAGGTGCCTTAGACGTTTGTTGATCATCCATCCTTGGTTAGTCCAATAAGAGAACACGATAAAACTGTTTAATGTATCAATTCTAATTTAAGTTACAAAACTTGGCATTCTTCCGTTCACTAAGCTTCAACAATGAGGAGTCCTGGTGTGGATGCATGGCTAGGTGGACGAGACACGTGCTAGCAATTTTTTATTTTATGTATTCTTTGAAATTAGTGCTTCTTCCGTTCGCTGTGGTTCCAGCTTACTACGGAGTAATCTGAGACCAATAGATGTAGGAAGTAGAAATGGCAATAATTAAATCTATCGGCTTGTTATGCGCGTACATGTTGTGAATGCAATATAGAACAAAAATAACACAATACAGTTGATTTGAATCAAATACATTTCGTTGAGAAAGTTGCTTGTTATTTCTGGCCTTGGATTAGTATAAGATATAACAACATGCCTATCAATATATAAATGTACGCAGGTAAACAAGAAGTAATTGAAAAAGATATGAAATGTCTTTTCTTATTTATTTGATAGTGACAAAGTATTCAATAATCGATTTCCTAATGCGCATTGTGAAATATTCGAATCGGAACAAGTACAATTCCTCGTGAGATCTTAACTTAAAACTGGATAGTGGATGTATAAAGGAATAGTCTTTGACGAGTTCAGGAAATGGATGAAATAAATTTTTTTATTGCAAATGAAGGTTGCTTACGTTTCAATTCGGCATTAACTTTAATATTGACATCAAAGAGCTGTTACATCATTACAAAATAATGTTGGGACAATAAATAGGTGAAAATAAGATTACAGAACTTTGATGTTACTGGAATTTCTAGCAGTCTCGCTCCACTCTCTTTTGTATATTTTAATAGGGTAACAATCATAATCACATCGGTCACGACTGTGTGAAAACCAATGAGGGCAGCAAGTGCAGTAACTTTCACGTCCACCGCAGCAGTAAAGAAACTCGTCAAAACGGCATAGACATTCGTATTGGCTGAAGTCCTCACAGTAAGCAACACCATTATGGGAATGAC
>LJIJ01001597.1:0-40385 GCA_001718145.1 Orchesella cincta
CAACTCTGGGGATTATGTTCATAGTGCGACTAAAATGCTTCATTTACCGGATTGCGCTGTTTTCCCATATGCATAAAACGTTTTGCGTGCTCAATTATAACCAGTGTTATGCTGTCGCAAGAATATACTATTTATTTGCGAGCAAGAAAATACCACCAACATTCCAGGACGCTGATCTACTGTTGCACAGAACTTTTCGATGGTCGACGTTCATGCGAACTCGCTTATGGCCTATATAAAAAGTGCAGGATAAAGATATACTGTTTCGAGTATGCATGGATATATGATACCGCTTCACTAACGAATATCACAAAACCCCAACACTCGATCTAAACGCTGACAACCTCATATTGAAATGTTTGCTCTGTTGCATTATCGAATATGAATGAGCTATTGGACATCCTGCATAGATTCATTGCTTTCTTTTCGTGGCTGATTTTTAATTTTTGTTTATCTTTGATTTTTATTTTCAACACAAAAATTATCCAATTATATTATCACCGCGTATCCAATCAAGTATAGGGTTGCTGACCTGCGATTGATTGCTACGATCCATTCAAGATTCACTTTCAACTACTGCAGTGAATAAGTGTTCGGCTAATCTTGCTGTTGATGATGATGGTATGCTCACTCAATTTAAATGCTTCATTAAAATTCAAATCATTGAAGAACATTAATTACACGAAGTTCAATGGCCGTGAAAAATGCCGCATATTTCTGTTCAGAAACCGTCTATCATTACTACATAGGAATTTTTATAAAGATACGCGCACTACCCACTTCATCTTTAACTCCCCATTTCCCATAACGCCTACATACTTCGGACTGCAGTTAATAAGCCTAAGGTTCATTAATGTCGATTGAGAATTTAAAAACTGAACAGAAGAAAAAATAGTGAAGCAAAAACGTGCGGCTACCATAAGCAATATGCTGCAAAAGGTCGTATACCCCATTTGCAAGCAGCATTGGATTGGAAAAACTGAAGGCAGTATACCTTCTTTAGGTTGGTATATATTTAATATTAAGTCAATTGCATAATTGCATACTATTTTTGGCCACTCACCTATATACGAGTACGAGAGTTTACCATCACCATTCCGCATCGCAATGGGGACCACCAGCAAAATGACATGATTCAGAGTGCTTTTTGTTGGCCATTTCTGTGAACCGAGGGTGACGAGAACCGGATATATTAAACCGACATTTTGTCTGTAAGGCTTCAAACTGACAACTGTGTATCATTACGGCGGAGTACTACCTGTATTGCTGACGGGTAACTTAGGTAGTGTTTGTTTATTACAGAATTGTTAGGTTGAGAAAACACAGTTCGAGTTAGCTATTCGTGGTTTGGTCAGGAGTTTGGGAACTCATTTTAAAGCGCATTTGTGGTTAACGGAAACTTGGCTTATAATAATGCAACACTTCAAATAAAGAAAGAGGTTGTAGTGTGACAACATAAAGCAACTACTGAATGTCGATCATTGGTAAGGGTAGGTTTTGACGAAACTTTAATAATAAGGTCTGATGTGAAACGTGAGAAAGGAGCTCAAAGTAATAAGTATGAATAAAGTTGCATCATGAGTTTTTGGGAAAGTATTTGTGATCCTTGACTTATTAGATTTTTTGTGTATTTCAATGATTTTCAGGTTGTAATTTAATCACAAATGGCTCAGCAGCTACCCCCCACTGACACCCGAAGCTTGGACATCGCACACTTTCTCTTCAAAGAAGTGGAGAAATTGCGTGCCGACAATGCTGCGTTTCAATTACGAGTTGAGAAATCAGAGAAAGAAGTAGAAAACTTGCAGAAGGAAAAACAAGAAAGGGCGCTGGAAATTGCCAACCTCAAGGCCCAGGCCCTTCAAGATAAGCAGAAGCTCCGTGAAATGGCCAAGACTGCGTGGGAAAGCTCCCACGAAAACACTGAAATGGCAATTCAAGCCTTCGAGGACTTCCGGGAAGTCCTAAGTGCCAAAAATGCCTTATTGGAAGAAAAGGCAGAGGATCAGCGAGAGCAATTCAGACAGCGGATCGCCGATTTAGATTAAAACATTGTAAGAAACTCTAACTACTCTAATGTGGAAACAAGTAAATATTCAGAAATAAATCTCCATTTAAATTTTATACGTTGCGAGTAAACCACTAGTTTATTTTTCATGCATAATATGAAAACAAAATATTTAGTTATCACCTAGTTCGGGGTTTTTTTGTGCATAGAATGTGCACTTGTTTGTGTTAATGTAATTTTCTATAACCTAAATCGTTTTGCACAGTGCATACAATATCATGTTAATTAATTTTCGTTTTTTGTTGTTTTTGAAGACTCAGCATTAAGTTACGAAACGTACCACAAAACCAAAGCACACCTAACATTGTAAACGCATGAGGCTATCTTTACATTCATACACTTTTCATTCTTTCATCATGGTTTTAAATTGCATGCCACACACAATATACATTCATTTGAGAAATTTGCAGTTGTTGCGCAATGCATCCCTGAGTTTTCGTGAATTATTGTTTTACCTTACCATTCGTAGGAGCTTAGAGGTAAAAGCCATACAAGCAACAATTTAACAAGTAAGGACTTGATTAAGCATTAATATTATACAACCTTTATTCAATATAACTTTACCTTTTTCGTCCACATTGTTATGAACTGTCCCTATTGCACATAACAACAAGCATGTACCGAATACACACAAGAGAAACACTCTTCTGTTCCTGGAGAAACTGCTCTCCATACCGTCAACGTTTCACGATAATATTCTGTACAATTTCACACTGCTATACTTCTGCCAAGTATCTGGAGCATATACGCTGAGCAAATATATAGATACATAATGCTCATACTCAGCGTTTTTATAGGAAATTAGGTATCTATACTGATTTATACATAAGTAATTTCATACCAATTCAACCGTTTTCGAATTTCATGTTTCGAAACGAAAGATTATTGGGCTTATTAGAAAGACAATAAAAATTTAAGCAGAAAGCAATCAACATAAATTTGGGTAACGTGAGACTCTTCTGCTGGGGACCTGAAAGTAATTCGACGGAAGTCGATTTACTCATTCATTTTTGCCCTAATGACCTGAAATTTGGTGTGTAGACTCACCAACCGATTCCCCAGTGGGGATTTTGACCGTTTGTCAAAAATCGAATCGGGCTTAATTTTATGAACGATCATAGTTTAACTAAAATTGACTTGCTTGCAAGCCCTAAGGGAAGTAGTATGAACCGCAATAACGCTTTTTTGGAGAAGCCATATTTTCGGTCCAAAATCGTTTTTCAAAGAGCGGTCAAAAATTCCCCCTGGGGAATCGGTTTGTGAGTCTACACACCAAATTTCAGGTCATTAGGGCAAACAATGAATGAGTAAATCGACTTCCGTCGAATTACTTTCAGGTCGCCCCAGCAGAAGAGTCTCACGTTACCCAAATTTATGTTGATTGCTTTCTGCTTAAGTTTTTATTGTCTTTATATTAGGTCCAAGCAACCTTTCAGTTCAAACCATGAAATTCGAAAACAGTCGAAATGGTTTGAAATCCCTTACATGGTATACAACACATGCAAATGATACACTCGCAAAATCACATTCACTTCTTTGCAAAACCAATACACATCAATTTTTGATGATTGTGCTTCAGCTGCTTTGATTTGTTTTTCGTCACAAGAAGTTATACACTGATTAAACTTGATTATACCTCAAAATAATTCCGATTTTAATTTCCGGCGTGGGTGTACGATTGTCGAGAAGTTTTTGAGAATACAGAACAATAATAAAGGTGGGTTCTTCAAAAACGTTTTTATCAAGATTTTTATCTGTCGCACTGTTTCCTCTCATTTAATATATATTTCAAGGCCCGTTGTCAACTCTGTGTGTTTAATGTGATATTGATTGATTTAACGATTTTCTCTTTGATAAGTTTTAAAACGGGATACTCGATGTCTGATGATAATATTTACTAATTTATTCTTTCAAGCTTTCGTTATCTATCTGATAACTTCTTCAGGAATGATAAGACAAACAATTAAAACTGAGAAATCAAAACAACAACTTTGAGAAAGAAAATTATGAGACTTAACATTATGAAAATATTTTGTAGCTTCGAAATGCATATTTGGCGCGTTTAAAAGAAATTCGAAATTCTATAATTTTCTGGTGATGGGTAACAATAGAGGAGTCCATATCGGGTTAATTTCCTTCCCTTGTTTTAGGTTGATGTTATTAATGTTCTTCTTGATGTAGAGACTTTCCTTGATTTTACGATGAAAAGTTCTTGGTTCACTTTCAATGAGTTCTGCATCGTTCTTGGAAATCCGATGGTTAGGATGATTGGAGATATGTATTGCTACTGCTGAGTTGAAATTGGAGTCTTGTTGGTTTTCTCCAAAATAATCGTAAAAACTGACCCGCTTCGTTGTGAATGACTCCTTAACTTTCTGTCCGGAGGATGCATGGATAAATCTTTACGTAAGAATTCCATTCTTCTATATTTTTCAACTTCTCGAAAATGTTCTTCGATTCGTGTAGTATAAGGACGGAAAGTTTCTCCTATGTAAATTTTCTTGCATGAACATACAATTTTGTATATTCCTGGAGGAGAATCATTGTGTTTCTTTTGGCGTTGCATAGGAGGGAACCAATTTTCTTGCCAGGAATGTATCCAAAATCACAATCAATTTTCCGGCGAAGGTATTGAGTAAGACGTGAAGTTAATGGTCCCATGAATGGAAGAATAAGTCTTGGTTTTTTATCTTCATAGTTGGTTTTCTTATCCTTGGGGTTGTTCAACATTTTTTCAATTCTCGAATTGATGAAACGGATTGGATAGTCATTGGCTAAGAGTTGTTTACGTATAATGTCCAGTTCTTCTTTCAAATTATCATTATCACAGATCATTACTGCTCGGAAGGTTAAGGCATCCACTACAGACATTTTTTGTGATATGTGGTGATATGACTTGAAATTTAAATATCTTCCAGTGTGTGTTGGTTTCCGGTAAACTTTCCTCGATAGTAATCCACTTGGTTCTCGCTTGAATAGTATATCCAAAAACGGCAATTCACAATTGATTTCCTTTTCTATTGTGAATTGAATGCTCTTGTGGTAAGAGTTGAAAATATCCATATACATTCTTCGTTTCCTTCCTCGATAGCTAGGAAGCAGTCATCATAAAATCTTTTGTAGAAAAAGATTTCTTCACAGTATGGTATGATATCAGATTCTAATTTCTGCATAAAAAGTTCTGCTATCACTGGTGAAATTGGAGAGCCCATTGGACAGCCTTCAGTTTGTTGGAAAATTCTCCCGTTGTATTGAAAGTAGTTTGATTCAATACATATGTTGAGTAGTTCCATAATGTTATTGATGCTGAGGCTTGTTCCAGATTTCCAGAATGAAGTTTCGGTTAGTAGTTGTCTGATATATGGAATGTAACTTTTAATGGTACTTTTGTGAAGAGGCTTGTTGCATCAAAGGAGACAAGTGTTGTGGATTCTGGGAGTACTCTGTTCTTCAATTCTTCCACGATGTCATATGAATTTTTGCAGCTGAATGGATTAGTTTGGGTTAATTTCATCAAGATTTCACTGAGGAATGATGCTAGATCGTATGAAGGGGAATGTCTGAAGTCGGGTGATTGGGCGAAGTGGAAGGCCAACTTTATGAATTTTCGGTGATCCATAAATTCTTGGAGTTGTGGTATTTGTCGATTTTACGATGAATCTGTATTCCTTTTCTGATAGTCGTTTCAGCTTAAGTAAAGCCATGCATTTTTCTTGTATTGATTTATGAAGATCTGTTGTGGGGTCTTTATCTAAAATTTTGTAGGTGTCATCATCAAGGAGGATATTCATTTTGGATGTGTAATCTTCCTTGTCGAGAATTACCGTTGCATTCCCTTTGTCTGCTGGACAGATTATGATGTTGGTATCTTTCTTTAAGTTATATAGAACTGGTTTCAGCCATTTATATTTGTTGAATGTGGGATCGGGTTTGTTAATTTCTGATTTTAGAATTGAAGCTACTCCACTTCGTATTGTATCTTTGGCATCTTCTGGACATTCATCTTCATCCAGTTTTTCAATGCATTTTTCTATGTTTCGCCTTCAGTCAATAAATCTTCATGGAATTTCATGGGAATGGCGAAATTGAGTCCTAGTTGTAGAACTTCCCTTTCTATATCTGTTAGCTGTTTCTTAGATAGGTTGATTACACATTTTTCATTTATTGTCCTAGATTGTTGTAAGGTACGAATTTGTCTTTTAGTTTCGAGTTCTTGGAGATGGTTGAATTTTTTGATGTGACGATCCTTAGTTTGGTTTGTTAGGTAGATGGAGTGTGATGAGATCAGATCCATAATATTGTATATATCTCCGTTTGAAGTTCAGTTTGTAGAAAACCATGAATGTTGGAGATGGTAGTTTTAAGCTTCTTGATTTCCATGAAATGCCCATTTATTGTTTTCTTCATGATTTTGAATGAAGTGTTGTTTAGTACTTCTAGTACTTCTGTTGATTTGTTATTCCATATGTTTTTCAATTTGAAGCCATTTGGAATTATGTTGGATTTTAGACACCTTCTAATAAAGGTGATATGGCTAAGTGTTTTGATTTCTTGAGTTCCATTTGTTCTAGTTTCTTGATCTTATTTAATGTAGACCGCCCGTGCTGTCGTTTTATAATTGTATTTAAATCCTTCCAACCGAGAGACATGTTATTGAGTAAGTTTTAAACGGGATACTCGGATGTGTCTGATGATAATAAATTTACTAATTTATTCTTTCAAGCTTTCGTTATCTATCTGATAACTTCTTCAGGAATGATAAGACAAACAATTAAAACTGAGAATCAAAAAACAAAAAATTTGAGAAAACAAATGTGACTTAAAATTATGAAAATATTTACGTAGCTTCGAAATGCATATTTTGGCGCCGTTTAAAAAAGAAATTCGAAAATTCTATAAATTTCTGGTGATGCGGTAACAATAGATTTTCTTCTTTGTTAATTCTCAGGTTCTCAATATATCAGGATGGATGATTCTCGGTGCTTTTTAAAGAAGGCCAAGTAGCTGACCAAGGAGCTGGTCAAGTTACGCTCCAAAAATGCAAAACTCACGTCCGAGAACTTGGAACTGAAGTCCGAGAACTGTCAACTGAAGTCGGACAAGGAAGAGCAGGATGTTACTGTTAGAGATCTGGCACAACGTGTGGAAACGCTAGCCAAGTATAATTTGGAGCAAAATGCCAAAATTGTGGAACTGGAGAAGATCCGAGAAGTGGCACAGTTCTCCTTGCTTCACCAAGCTGAGATAACCCAGATGGCCATTGAAGCGATTGGTGGTGTTCAAACGCCTCCGGATACCACTGAAAATGATGATACATCTGAACAGTCCAAGAGTGCCAAAGGAAACGCTGATTGAAGCCAGATGAAGTGATTTATGGAACAAATAAGTTTTAAAACTTGATTTTGATATTGAATTAAATGAGAGTTAAATTGATATACATAAACAATAAATTTTTCTTATAAAATAATACATGACTCCATTCGGAATTCACTTTTTAACAATCGTGAGCGCCTGCATGTCAGGCTTACTGGGCTGTCATACTTTGTTCATAATATTATTAATATTGGAGCATAACGTTTTTACTAGCTGTATATTATTTTTAGTTTTTCAGTACATGATTGCATAGTTTTTGTTACGTGCAAATCAAAGCTCACAGGTTTTCTCGATAAAAGGCACATTTATTCACTCCAGTCGTGTTTCAGTTCTTTTTTTTTGTTGAATTTAAAAACTCAGAACTGTATTATAGAGTTAAGTGCTTTTAAATACTTCCAGTAATGCGCAAAAACAATATTTTTCTCTTAATACTACTCATAAGGTTCCAACAGTAATCGAGCGTGTCGCCGATTCTACATCTTCATCAGTTTTCTTTATCCATGAGCTGAGAAGTTATCTGAAATAAATTCAAGGTAAAAATACAACCATGTAATGTAAAGTATATAGACTCAAATCATTTACTTTTTTATTTCGTCGTTTGCCATTATGTTTGCAAATGCTGAAAGCTGACAAACCACAAAATTAAAACTGGACTCGGCCCTAAACATTGGCATAATTGCAAATCCAGTCATGGTTCACTAGACTGTGTTGCAAAGGCACAGGAGACAAACTCTTTTAAAAACCAGAGGAGTTGATTTTTAAAAAATAAGGTTATTTTTAAAGATACAGGTGGAACACCGTGATGGTTATTTTTGTGGAGCAGCATAGATCAAATCTGCCTATGATGACAGTTTGGACCCCACTTTCACAAAAAAAACCATCACCTATGCGAAACCAAAGTTTTGACAAACCGGTTTATGAAATTGAATGAATGATTTTTTATAATTGCAATAACTATTTTTTATTAACAGTACTTCCGGCTTTTGCAATCAATCTCCGGGATTGCAGAAAAAAAATTTTAAACGAACTTGTCACAAATATTTGATTTTGCGGTACAGCTAAGAATAAATTTATGCTGTAATTTACTTGAATTTCAATTTTTATCACCAAATCTGTGTAATGAAAGCGTAAATAACGAACCAATTTTAATTTCCATTACGGTACTAAGCCAACATTCGTGAAATAAGTTTGAAAATTATTCCAGCCGTATTGGAAGCAGATTATGATAAACAGTTAAATGCTGTGTAGAGAAATTGTTTTCACCCAACTAAAAAAGGTCTTGTGTAATTTCATAAAACCATCTTGTCAGAAACGTGGTTTCCTTTCGTTCAATTTTCTCGTCAAAGTTGGTTCTAACTTTCACCATGGGCAGATTTGACCAGTACAGCTTCACAGAAATACATACTATGGTCAATGGTAATATTTTTAAAAAATATGAACGATTTCAATTTTTTTTAAAATTTACCTTCAGGTTTTCAGTAGAGTTAGTCAGTATCTCTTTCGATATGCACGCATATTCCAACGTTGCATATAGAAAGAAGCATTTGGTTGATGCTGAAACGTTTCTATGTTTCATATGAGTTCTTGCTGTCTTCTTATATTATATATTACTCAACACTACGTAAAACCTGGTGATAACATAGCTGTGCTTCTGCTCGCTTTAGAATAACCTTGAACAGAGCTGAGTAAGCATATTATGTCTTCTTCTTCACTCTTCCGAACTGAGTACAACCATGACTCACACTTGTTATTTGTAGCTATTTTAGAATAGCACTCCTCCTTGTATGATTTTGTTGCAGTTTCTTATGGTTATCAATGCACATCTTAACAAATATCAACGATATCAACTGAAGGTTCATGTACCCAAATGCTTGCGTTTAAATCCAAGTGACAAGGTATGAAAGCTTTTACGGTAATTCATTACAAAAAATGAGCATTCTCACATTTACTAATCGAAATCACTGAATGGTTACAGGTCACTTATCCAGTTGTTGATCTCCCTTTGCTTGAAAACTTGTGACTGAATCATACCATTCCTCTTTTGCTATATTGCACACCCTCAACTCAACCACAGCGTGAATAAACACGCTCTGCTCCGTAAAATTATACATAACCAACTACCGTGCTATGCTTTAGCTTCAATCTTGTCCCACGTTATATACTTATTCTTTGCGATAGTGATCTTCTGGTTATCCATTCTCGTTTTGCATGTATAATTTCGCCCATACTTTACAATCTCAAGAGATACTATTGTCTGCAACGGCTAACCATTGTGCATGATATGATTATAGATACATAAATTAACAAAGATATATGCTGTAATCGTCTTTCTATATATATATGCTTATATGATCCATATATGCTTTTTTATCCGTCTTTCCAATACAAAGGGACAAACTGATAATCTGTGTTTTTTGCCATTATCCTTGATTTGCAACATTTTTGATTTTTGTCAACTAGCATAAATTTCGAATTTAATTGATTACTATTTGGTGTGTAAAGTAAAATGGACCAGATACACGTTGCCCGAAAGTTTACTGGAGGACTCAAGCGACGGAAGAAAAACTCTGTCGAAATGGTGCTCCAGAAGTACGTGGTTCAGAAGACTCCACCTCCTCAACCGGAAGTTCCAAAAACTATTCCAATTCCTCAACCGGAAGTGCCGAAACGGCCTTATCGCTATCGGTGAGTTTTAAACGATCAGAAATTCTAATTTATTATAAATTTTATTAAAATTTACATTTTTTCTTTCAGACCTGGAACTGTCGCTCTGAGAGAAATTCGCAAGTATCAGAAGAGCACGGAACTTCTCATCCCAAAATTACCCTTTCAACGACTCTGTAGGGAAGTGATGACTGACCTTGGAAACAAGGACAAAGGCTTTCGCTTCAAGGCAGTTGCACTTGGAGCTTTACAGGTTAGTAAAAAATTTACAACATTTTAACCTTTTCGAAATCAAATCTTTAATAAATTCACATCATTTTCATTCTTATAGGAAGCCTCCGAAGCCTACTTGGTTGGATTATTTGAAGACACCAATCTGTTGGCAATTCATGCCAAACGAATGACCATCCAACCCAAAGATATCCGACTGGCTCGACGGATTCGTGGGAATTGGCTGTAAGCCAATATGAATTTTGTTTAATATAAATGCAATTATGCAATAAAATGTATGCTATAAAGCTTGTGAGTCACTCATTTCATTGTAATTCTTTCTTTATTCTTTCTTTTTATCATATGTCATCCACACACGTCATTATTATGTTATTAGTTATTGTTTCAGTCAGCAAAACACCAGACACTTTTTCCGTTTGCAAAGTTACTTTTCATATGCATGTCTATATTTATCTACCAACCTCGTCATCGCATCACACCACCAGCATGAATGAAAGTGACTAATCTCGCTCAAAGAAAGGGCTTTTGTGTCACATCCAAATGTGTATTTGCTTGTTATACATCATAATTTAAAAGTTCCACACTGAACATTTGCTATTTGGCATTTCATGAGGTTTTCAGTTGGTGAAGAAATCTTTCCAAAGTGAATAATATTCTTAAACTTGAATTAAACGTGAGTTTCGTTTCTAATATTTCATGTTGAAAAAGAATTTCTGTGCATTTACCACAATTCATTTTGTTATTAATCAGGTTCCGAAGTAGAATGTTCATCATGTCTGGTTTTAAAATGTTGCTGATTTGTACCATCCTCTTCGCTTTTACTGCTGATGGAAATACGAGTGAAAAAAATGGTGAGTTTAATTATCCTCCTTCAATTATCCCAATGATTTGCAATTTTATAATTGAATTTGTCATGTTTTTCTATTGTTTTCAGAGTGTGGAGTTGGGTTGGATAATGTTAACTGCCTTGCCTGTCTCCGAAAGCCGTCCTGCCACTTCATCCAATTTCGAAATGGGACTTCCTTCTGCGTCCAGGAAAACCGACTTCCGTTCTCAACTCGGGGCACCTTTCGGGGCATTAAACATATGGTGATTCCAGGTGCCAAGTTTTACTGTGGGATGCTCAACACTTCATCGTTTTTCTTGAGTTGGGGATTCATCCTCTCCGTATTTGCTGTCGTTTTTCTGGTCTTTCTAGCTTTTGTGATTCCCATTCCTCTCTAAAACATTATCAAAATGGTTTGCCTCCTTTTCAAAAACGTGTCTCTGGATTAGGTCAAAAATCAAACCAATTTAGTTATATTTGTAAGAAGTTTTGGTGGAGTTGAGTAGGCAACAAGTTCAATTTTAATGTTTCTGTTTATTTCAAAGTCTTGCAATTACAAAGAGCAATAAAAATGTAGCTGTTCATGAACATAATATTTATCAGCCACCAGCAATCGCTTTTTAAGCAGTTTCATAATACAAATGTGTAAAACTTTAGATATAAAAGTGTACTCCATCATCCATTCTCTCCCCTTCTCGACCGCTGCATTATTTTGTGAATATGCTCACGCAACCTTGAACCTTTGAGGCTGAGCTCGCATTAAGTTAAAACGCAGGAGACCGAGCAAAACAACAACCCCAACATGCATTCACTTCTCTCCAAGCTCAACTTTTCAGTGGTGCATTTTCATGTGGCTTTTTTGAGCAAATAAATACTCAGCACTTTTCTTGCCTTGTTCATATTCACATCGATATAATATTATCCTCACTTTTTTCAGCAGTATAACATAATTTGGAATGCCTTGTATTTTGCGTGAGCACAAACTTTGTACACAGTTCCAATTTTACTACATGGTTTCATCCCCTTGTTGAAAGTTCTTGGTTTTATTCATGCTGATTAAGAAATGTTTTTTATGAGTTGGGGTCATAGGCCACTTCTAATCCTTATGCATTTACGTTTGCTGAATTGGCTTGTGTATTGAGTAAACGTTTTATTTTAGTCCGTACACATTACTCTAGTGTCGCTCCAGTTAAACATGATTGTTGCTCGTATTCGTACATTTCATGAACCTTGAAAATCTGCCTGAGTGTCCAACATTAAAAATCTTATCCCAGAAGCACAGCAATGGTTTTTTTTATAAATTTTATTGGTATTGCTCTTATTTAATTGCTTATTTGCACTCTACGATCATAATAGAATTAAATAAAAAATATAATTTATGAGTTCACAAGCCAACCATTTTATAGTGTGGCAAAAGACTTGCCAAGCAGGTTGTCATTTTTGCAAGCAACAATCCTTTTGCAGTAGGGGCAACCACCTAAAATTAAAAATCAACCAGCCAGTTAACATTTCTCAGTTTTCAATTAACTATCTTCCAACTTAATAGTCTTACTTGGGGCCTTTTTATCTCTGGATACAACTTTGTCATGAATTCTGCCCTCTGCAGCCGATTGGCCACTTTAACTTGACATAGTCCACGGCTTCTTGTAGCGGTATCATTTCTGGAATATAGAAATTGAATTCCATTAATACCAACTTTTTTAATTAAGGTTTTCATATTATTTTTCATTAGGAGTTACCTCGATTCCCAAATTCCGACGAGAACAGATCCACTTTTCCTTTGCGTCCGTTGTTCCTGTCGATCAGAATCAAAATCAGTGGTCGGAGCAACCCTGACACCTCTTCCTTGATAAGCGCTTCCTTATCCAGTTCATTTGACTTGAAAACAAAAGCCTGGGATGAAAAGCCAAGGACTTTTGCAACCCTTTCCCCAAAAACGCTGCAACAAATAAATTATGATATAAATCAACCACCAATACAATTGAGAATTAAATTATTTGAAGAAACTAACATCATCCTTTCGTCTAACATAAATATCTTGACGAATGAAGGCCCCTTTTCAGTGTCTCTTGATGATGATAATGGTTCTGCTTGGGCTTCCTGCTCTTCACCTCCCATCCTTTTAAAGATAGCACGGTATGCTTCCACACAGTCATAATTGTAGTCGTAGGGCCTGTTCCATGGCTGTGCTGAACTGCAATTCAAATTAAAACCGTCATTAATAGAAATTCAAAGATCAAACCGAATTTATTTGCTAAAAACCAGGTTTAATTACTCACTCTTTCTTTGCCAAAGAAGCGGCTGCCTTGGCCATGGTAGGATTCCAGGTCTCATCTTCGCGTTGAGTTACGGGTACTTGCTCAAGGGGCTCTACCTCATTTTGGAGCGAGTGGTACTGAATCCTACGCCCTGAGTCTGTGTACCTCTCCATATCTCCTGAAGGAACGCCACTAGAAGCACTGAAAGGAAAGAGTTAATATTATCAATGAAGTATTATAACTAAGTGCTATAATATACATTGCAAATTTACCTTGATCTTGGGCTGCCCACAAATGTGGCAGTTGGAGCTCGAAAAGTTGGCCCTCGTTGGGATTGAGCCTTTCCCCAAGGTGGGTCATATTTAGGGTACATTCGTGGACGATTTGACATCTTTGCACAATTTAGTTTAAAAGTAAAACTGCTTTTAACTAACGACGGAGCTATTCCCGTTAGCTGAGGTGAGAGCTAAACAGTGAAGAATGATGACGCGATAACTATTTTGTATTTGCCTGCTTCAGCAACACAAAAGAGTTAGGCCAGTGTTAGTCAATTACACAAGCATAATACCAGACAGTGTCTGTGATCATGTTTATTGCGCAATAAAGCTTCTGTATTCTCATATAAGCTCTATATAGGCAACGAAGGAAGGATATGGATTGTGTAGTCATACAAGCATAAAACTTCACGTTGACTTGAGTTGACACGGTGTCGAGCTAAATGCCTATATTTCTTTATATATCAAAGTGAACAAGAAATGGAATGTACTTGACTTACTGAATAGAATAAGAAGGTTTATGGATAACATAGCATTCATTCTCTAACATAGGATGGTAAAACGAAGCTGAGTGTCACATACTCAAACAATGTTAGTCAGTCGTCCGCATTTTGTTGGCGGTTTAGAAAACGGGAGTTAGTTAACAGTGACTAGCTTGAGAGTAGAAAATGATAAATTGGAACGGTGACATTTTTGCATCTATATGATTCCCGAAAAAAGGCTGATGTAAAATTCTTGTTCGATCTTCGCTCGGATTAGTGAGTAGATCATGTTACATGTATGTGACATTTTCATGTCATGTTTGAATTCATGACATGCTCACATGACTTGAATTCCGGACAAGCAATATGACATTAATTTTGAGATATTAGACAAGACATGAATAGGGTACATGTATTAATATTGCGTATGAAATTATCACTGTTTATTATTGTGTTTTCCAACAAACTTCTAGCTCTGAAGTCAATAAAAGGGTTTTTGCGAGTAAAGTAAACGTGTGTCAAAATTAGTGCTCCTTTGGGTTTGTTCGGATATTTGTCTATAAAATGCAACAACTCGAGTAATAAAATTTATATTATGCGTATAACACGTGGTATAACATTTCAAAAACCCTTCAAATGTATTACAGATTTAATTTTTAAATGTCATTCCTTTTATTAAATATATATTGAATTGATTTCGACAAATACATTATTGTGTTGAAACGTTCCGATATAAGTCTAATGGCTACCTGGATATCCGAATTTTACTAAAACGCATCAGTCTGTCTTGTTTCAATTTGTTATTCATATTTCAATAGCGGATTCACCACAGATCATGTAATTCATATTTTGTATACGTATAATCCACATGAATATTTTTACATGAGTTTCATGTTGCATGACATTGATATGAATTTTTTGGCACAAAAAATGACATGCATCTGTTAACATGACATGGCATGATCTATTCCCTAGTTCAGATAAGAATGATGATGATGTTGACGAGTGAAACTGGAATGAATGAGCCCAGCCTCATACCAAACTCTCAAGCAGCAGCAAGAACAATTGAACTGGTCTTCTTGCCCGTTAACGAATTGGAATTTCACTCTTTATAAAATATTTATTATTTATGCAGAATAATCATTTCTGTTTACTAATAACAATAAGAAATCAGTACGAATAGAGTAACTTTGAATTTTAAATGCATACAGCAAAAAGCCATCCTGATCAAGTTGAGAATTGAGGAGATTGAAAGATCATTCGTACTTGTTCCCGGATCCGAAAGGCTTCTGAAACCAAACAAGAAATGAATTCCAGTTAGGAAGAAGGTTTCCCCCGTAATCTATTTATTTTTTAAGATAAAAACAAGTACTAAATTACCTGGTGTTAATGCGAAACCGCTGACCTGGCTTTCCAACACGGGAATCCCATTGTTCGTTCTGTACGTGAACTTGGCTTCCATATTCAACCGATTTTCAACAAATTCGGAGAAAATGGACTCAGCATGCTCTCCAATTTCTTTCTTGTTGAAGTGGTGAGCAATATCCACCATTAAATCCGGAATTTTGCCAAGGACCAGCTCACGACGCTCGTTGAACTTATCAACAATCATTTTGATAATCGTTTTGTTGAATGGCCAATCTCTCATCTCGCCTACAAACAAAAGAAAGGAATAAAAATGAAAAAGAAATTGAAAATTAAGTCGTTTAAAAAAAGTTACCGTCTTTTTCACCAAGAAAGCTCACATCCACCACTATATTTGGGTGACCTGCTTTCGAAGAAAGACGCAAGCTATCTCGGTCCCTTTTTCTTTTAGGGACTTTTTAAATGCTTCCTTTGTGAAGTTCTTTTCAGCCAAAGTGACCTTGACTTGAAGTCCCCATCTCTGAAGCCTGATGGCTACGGTTTTGCCAGTGACCCTGTGAAAAAGTTGTGGAATTAGCGTGAATTTACGGTTATCTTGTAAAATTACAATCCAGTGGACAGACTCTTACATATCATCTTTGTCCATGATGACAACTCTGCAGTCAGTAGCTTTTTCGACAAGAAGGAAAATTCCTGCTGAATTCCTTCGGAAAAAGAAATTCTCCAGACTGGATGATGCTTTGCAAGGGACCAATCGATCAATTCCTCTCCATGAGGATGAGGTGGCATCGTTTCCCAGCTCTAGGCCAAAGGGGAAAAGGCTAGAAGTTGAAGAACAAAAATATAAGCATATCCAGACCATCTTGATAATTCTCACACAAAAAATTACTTGCCATTTAAGGGGCGGAAATTTTGGCAGTGGAAGCAGTTCCGCAACAGCTTCTGAAGACATTTTACGTTCCAGGAGAGTTGAGAACTGGATTCTGCTGTTAATTTGCACTTGAGCTAGATTCTGAAGGAGAAATCAATTTAGTTCTAAAAAATCACTGAACTTCTATAAAAAGACAATTGTTTACCTAATAAATCTTATAAAATCAAAAGAGTGACAACATACAATATCATCTGCTCTGTTCAGAAACTTGAGTGAGATGTTGAACGAGTGTGAGATGAGAGACACAAACATAAGCTGTCTGTCCTTGAAGTACGCTCCAATATTGTGAAATTGCAAGCTTTCACTTATTCACAAGTATGACATGTATTGATGTCTTAATGTAAAGATTCTACATGTTATGGACATAGGTATGATTTTACATATGCGAAATATGAAGCAAAAATTTCATTTTACTAATCCAGAACTATAATGAATAACTAGGCATTAAATAATAATCAACCGCATTAGAACAATAATGAAATATATTTTTACTCATGACGTTCTATCGATCAGGAACATTTTTTTAAAATAAAGTAAAGCATCGTATTTGCAGCGTATCAAAATGAAAATACGTTTGACCAGATAATAATTGAAGGTAGGAATATATTACGAGAGTAATAACTCAGGGATCGTTTACACCTTGAGCTGACCACTCCCATAAAATACTCAAACCCCTTAGACGTTAGTCCATCGTATTTTTAAAAAAAAGTTTGCATGCAAGAGATATGCCTGCATGTTAAATGTAATTCAACGCGATTTTTTGATATTACGTTAACCATGTATATTTCCTAACGAAGTAGTAATACATTAATTTATACTAACGGACTACAGATGCGTATTAATTTTTTCTAAATGTCAAATAGTTGTTTGGGTAATTGACTTTGCTATGATGCAATTGTTCAGGTTTTGATTATCAACCTAATCAACATGCATCATTACAAGTTCAATCACCTAGAAACGTATATTGTTGCGAAATGTTAAATTACCCATAAGCTGAATTCACTTTCATTTTTGGATATGTTGTTTCTCGTCGTTTTCAAACCTAAAAGGAAAGAAAGTGTCCTTTAAATGTCGATTGATATTCAAATTAATATTAGTTATTGATAAAAACATTTTTCATTGTGAACCTGGCATTATTGTACCAAAGTTGTACCAATAAATTGGATGAAATAGAACCGTAAACTGGGCATTTTTATCATTACGCCATTTTTTACTCTCAGGTTGGTATTATTGATGAATCTGCGAATAAATATTACGAAATTTAAACTACACTCATTGAATTAAACGGGTTATTCCTCATAATAAACTGAATAGTGATGATTTGCGTGCTTATCTTTTTATTTGTGTTGTGATGGACTTCCAATCAAGGATTGTAGCAAGCTCGAAGACAACCACGATGATGATAACGATAATAAGCCGTACCAAGTTCCAAAATTGTTCTGAGATTCTGCCTGAGGAATCTGAACCTGAAAATTGAATAAAAAACAATATGATTTCTAGATAACAGTGAATTCTGCAACCATTATTATACTAGAAGTCGTTTCGATGGCATTTGTTTCAATAAAAATGTTAATATATGTAATCCTCTACGAAAATCAGAAACACAAAGGTTCATGACCTACGGGAATGTGATTAAAAACTGAGATTGTAGTTCACTTACCAAATGTTGAGATGATTGGTGCCCGATGTGGAGTGAAGAAGGGGTGCTGAATTGGATTTGGAAGATGTTCTGAAAATTCGGCATAAAGTGAAAGAAAACGTGGAGAAAGCATACGTGTTTAGAAATCTAGAACATGGGATTGAAAACGCAGCTTTGCTACTTTTGTTTACTTACCAACTACCCGTGGGATGTGGTGGAGTGATGGACGTAGGTCTCGTCGAAGTTCAGACGGGTTGAAAAAAGACAAATTGGATTCTGCACTACTACTAACTCCGTTTAGGAAGCAATTTCCGCTTAGATGTTTACTGTTACTGTGGTAATTTCATATCTGGGTGTCTTATGAAGACATGATTTAGAGGGTTCGTTGCACCCTAAACCTATGTTCTCATAAGTCCCCAGACACGTATTTGTTGTCCGGTTTTCGATTACATACGAGTACGATAGTTTTCTGAAACATTCTTAGAATTCTGAAAGCAATAATATACTTTTAATTAATAATTGTACATTTAGAAAGTTTTATATTATCGGCAAATTAAATTTGTAATAGGACCTGAAGTACACGGCCACTCTTTACTGCGCTGTCTCCCTTTTCCTAAAATAAAACAAAAGTATGGATTAAACAGTATGAGTAAATTGGACAAAAATTGAAATCTTTTCCAGTAAAAGCAAGAATTACCGTCAATCAGCAACCTCCATCATTGATATCACGAGGAATACTTGATAATCAACAAGTGACTTGTACTCATCCCAAGTTATGCTCCACTGACACGTCTTTAAAAATATAATTCAAAATAAACTTGTTAAGTTCAGTAAAAACCTTGAGAATGCATACATGCTTATAAACCTGAAACAAATGATTGAATGCGTAGCTCTGCTAATGTATTACTTAATAACTACCTGTGAGAGATGATTGATTGGCGAAGAGAAAGTACAGGTAAAGGTTCCCAAAGTCTTGGAGGATAGAAGAGTGGGCAAGACGGATTCTGAGCCACTAAACTCTTTCAGGAAACGTTATTTCGCGCAGTGGTTGACTTTTGCACGAAGATGAGGATGATGTTAAAATTTACATTTAAAAAAGTCTTATGCCTACATGATTTCAGATTTTACACTGAAAATCATGCACTCATAAGTCTTTAAAAACATATGACGTGTCCAGGGTGCGTTTTAAACCTAGACGATGAAAATGAACAAGTTACGAATGAATGAGAGCCTAACTAGTAGTTATAATATTTGCACAATCATGAGGAACTCAATTTTATAAAAACAAACGGTGGATTATATTTTATATTTGGATTAGAAACCTACCTTTTCCAATAGAAAATAATTCCTGCTTCTCAAGCACTTCTTCCGCACTATAACGCTTCCCATTTTCAGTAATTGCTAAATTTTAACTACAAATATCAGTAGCAGTAAGTATCTCCTGCTACAGATTATTAATAATTTTAAAATTATTTAAAATTTACTAGTTCCGTTTTGATTTTGGGCACGGCTTCAACAGCAACAAGTGACTTGTACTAAACTCAAGTTATGCTCAACTGAAATTTGTCCGCTTCTTTCATGCATGGAAAGGTTGCAAAAAGACGCCAAGCATATCCTTCGCCTGCATACATACATAACTCTTTTTCTATAATTTATGCAAGCTATAACTTTCTTCAGAATACGGAGCAGAATACAACTCGTGCATATTATGACATTGTTAAGGGAGTGATTCCTTGCATTTGCATACATCTTGATTAGGAGCTTGCAAAAAGCCAGTAGGTCTTGTCAGGCTGAGCTTTGTATTTTTAGCAATGGCTAAGATGCTTACGCTTCGTCTTGAAGAATCTGATATGACAACTGGAGTGGGTTCTATAGGTACGTACGTGTGTACCGTACAAAATAAGACTTGAGATACTCTGCGTTATCTCAAAGCGCGAGTACCGGTGACAAATTTTCGTGTGGCACTATTTCACCTTCTATGTATATATGTTTGTCCGTCTGTCTATCGCAAATTAAAGTTTTTTCTCGTTGCCATTTGTATGGTAAACTGAAACCAATGGAATTTGTTGTTTTAAACATTTTTCTCACTTTCTCAAAATGTATTTAAACATTAGGACAATTATTTTTTAATACTTTTAAAATGAGCTCGGCTACTATTTTACATCCGTTCAAACTTTTTGTCCAGTGTGATATCTATGATTTTGGTGGGAACTTGTGCAAAACCTCTCTAAATAAAAAAGACGTGAAAAGTGCCAAAAGTTTTTCCAAAAGAAATTTGCAAAAACTAATTGAACAAAATGGGGAAAAGAAAACCCACCTATTATGTCAAGAGGAGGAAATATTGGGGAAAAGCTCGAGTGCAACAGGAGGAACCAGCGACCCAAATTCGTAAGTAGTTTTGTTAGCCCTACATTAGAAACATCAATGTTTATGCTTAATTTTGTTAGTGATTTTCACTGATTTTCTTTCAGCAAATGTGGTTCAAAATGGTCCTGTTGAAAATGCAACAATCTGGTTACGCAGCAGAGGAAAAGAGACACTCTCTCCTCTTCCATCGACATCCGCGCAAGCTAGACAGGTAGAAACTTATTTTATTAAATCAGCCAGAGTTGAAATTTCTCTTTTTAAAATTCTAAATTGTCGTTCTGTAATTTTGGTTTTAGCCCAGAAAGTGTACTCAAGTCCCCGTCGCAAGTACTTCAGCAAGGGACAGAAAGCCTCCAGCAGTAAAAGCTGTGCCTAAGGCATCTTCAAGAAAGGAGACTAAACGGATTTGCAATTCACAAAGGCCTAACAAGAAGGGAAAAGCTTTTAGAGAAATAGCTTTGGCTTTCGCTCAAAAGCGCAGGGCGTCTGAAATTTTGTTGGAAGCTCGCAAGAGACGCAAGAAGGCAGCAAAACCAAGGGTTCAGCCGAAACAAGCTGAACCAGAAGCAGCTAAGGATATAGTGTTTGTAGACTTGACACTGGAGGATGAGTCCAACACTGAGGAAAGTTCGGAAAAAGTTTCCGCCCCAACAGCTGAAAACTACGAGAATGAGGTAATGGTAAATCTGTACAGTGTTATAAAATTGTTTAAATTAAACCCATATTTATTACGGCTCACTTTCCTCTTTCCAGCTCCCAGCAAATACGGCATAGTCCGCACCAGAAATTGGAGATCTTGCAATTAAGAAATTGGAAGAGGAGGTGATCCAAACTGTCCGTAGCTTACTAAAAGATGTTGAAATGGAAGAGGAGGTTATCCAAACCGTCCGTAGCATCTTAGACGATGTTGAAAGGGAGGAGGACGTTGTTAAAACCGTCCATGACATCCTAGAAGATGTTGAAATGGAGGAGGACGTTGTTCAAACCGTCCATGACATCTTAGACGATGTTGAAATGGAGGAGGACGTTGTTCAAACCGTTCGTAGCATCATAGAAGATGTTGAAAATGAAGAGGTTGCAACTCTGCATCAGGTTTTGGTTGTCTCAGCGCAAGGGTTAGCTGTTTTAACTCAGAACGAGGTCCTTCCACCCCAAGCGGACGATTCTCCACCCCAATTAACGAATGAGGTAAGCTATACGCGACATTTTTACAAAAAATCAAATCGTTCGTAAAATCTCTTTATACTTACACTATTGTTTACTTTAGCAAGAGGTTGCTCTACCTCCTCCACAAGTTGAGCCCGTTTTCCGACTCCCGTTTGTTCCTCGTCGCCGCCCACGCAAACAAGTGCGGCGAGTTCTGACAGAGGAGGAACTCCAGGAGATGAAGAACTTTGACTGGGAGTGGTTTGAAAACAACTGGACAAGGGGACTGGGGAATGATTACTTCCCATGGTGGGTATATGAGTCCTTTGCGGATTATTATTTTGATTTACCAGCCTACATTTCCCCACAAGAGTGAAATTGTCCATTCAAAAATATTAGCAATTTTTTCTTGTATTGTATTAGTAACACGAAATGAATGTTATTTACAATTTTTGACAGTCTTCATACATTTTTATAAATAAATGCCTTATAACTGTATTTAATTTTTTCCAGTTGGATTTTATTTCCGCATAAAACTTTTCAGTTTCATACGTATTAAAATAGCGAGTTTTCACAATAATGTGGTGAGGCAATTTATTGAAACTTACTGAGCATTATAGTCTTCAAGTTTAGAACTTATTTGCAGAGTTTCGGCTGAATAGTTTATAAAACTGTTGCAAGGAGAACCGTTTATACACTTTTGAGATTAATACCATTGTGGAGGTTGGCTTCCCGTAGTTTAAAGTACAAAAACAAGTCATAGTCAAGATTCCTTTCCAAATATTTTAGCATCTTCAAAAAAGCAAGCTTTGGTTGTGAGTAGGGCATCAAACGTTTTTGACATCTCGAAAAACGAACCCTCCAAGAAACAGCATAGGGAAATGTTATAGAAATCCACTACATGCATCAACGCTCAACTTGTATTCAGAATCCAAGTTTGTCGCAGCTAGATGCATAGTTCACACTGCTCTTGCTCATGATCGTCACTTTGCATTAGTCATCTCTCCAGCTGCACGGTTCATTCCATTCCATGCTATTCTTTCGCACAGCTCACTTTACTTGCAAATCAAAACAAACCGAATTTTCTTAAATTTACTAAGATTTTGATAAATTACGTGGAATTTCGATTATCTAGTGCCATGACTTCGTTTGAATTCTACACCTGTGTATTTTGCAATGAAAATGTTGAGTCTGGGGATGATTTGGCTGCAGACCAGTTTTTATTGCCGTTCGTTCGAGCCAAACTGTTGAAGACCTTCCTGTTCTACAGAAATCTGGATTTGTCGTGGGTGGCTAATGAAGTCACCCGTGCTGAGTCTCCTTTTTGCAACAGTTGTGAGACCAAGCTGAAGAAAGGGTGGGAGTTGATGTTGGCTGCGGAAAACATTTTTCACAGGCTTGAGAACACATCCCTCAACTGCTATGGACTGGGGAAAGAGTATGTTCCGAAGCCAGGAAACAAAAATTACGCGAATTTAAGGGACATGATTGCGGGTGGTAAGGGAATCTGTAGTTCATTATTATTAATGAATTAATTGTGAATGTTTTTAAATACATTTTTTTGAATTAATTTAAAAGGTGCCTTGGTGAGAAAGGTGGTACCTACTTCCGCGTCGTCAGACCCCCACCGGTTGTGGCATTGGTGGAATTCAAACGAGGAGGCAGATTCCAACGCCACACTTTCAAACGAGGAAACTATCAACCCTCCTGCTTCTGGCGATAATGAAATTCATGACGATTCAGATCCTGAAATGTTGAGAATTGATATGGAGCCTGTGGTTTCTGTTGTACAAGGGAATTCCGTTCAAAAGACTTCAGCAAAGAAGCAGCGCCGAGATGAAAGTTCCAAGAAAGGTGCCACTTCTAAATCAACCACAAAACCACGACGACCTTCACCTTCCTCGGCGAAGTTGCCAGTAGGGACTTCTGAAACCTCTGAAATTATGATGAACGATTCTGATATTATGCCAGACTTAGAAACCTTGCTTTGTCCCAATGCTGGTAGGTAAAAACTGTTTTGTGCAAGGAACCTTAAATTTTATTCATTAATATTTCAATATCTCTTTTTATAACAAGAAATGGAACTTCCACCTCTTCATTGTGTGCGATGCCCTGAATGTCAAATATTCTTTTCTGGTGGGGACTCTATCATTAAGCATAAATGTCCTGCTAAACACTCCATAAAAGTCCCTCAACCAAGTTCAAGCATCTCGTCCCAATCAAGTGGTATTTTACAACGTAAGTAATCAAAATTTCAAGAGATTATAAAACGTTCATGGGTTTTTAAGCCACTATTTATTCTGGTTACAGACAAACCAAAAGATAAACGACCAAAGACTCAAAAAAAAGTGTGAGGAGTGAAATTTCTCTTGCAACATTTGTGAGAAAACATTCGAGACAATGGGAGGACCTTTTTAATGAAAGGTCTAATCAGGATTTAGCAGCTGAGATGCAGAACGATCATGCAACGATCATGCATTGCAACTTAGGTTTAAAATTCAAAAGCAAAATGATATTTTCAGAATATTTGCAAAAATGAGAGTGTTTAAATTGGTATATTTTAATATTTTATTAGTTTAAGAAACTCTATTCTACGACATTCTCTAGACAATTCTACGACATTAGTCATATTTCCTACTTTAAAAATAAAAGTTACACTGGTAAGAATAATTATGTACTACTTACTATAAAAATGTATGAAAACCATAAAGATAAAATTTTAATTTGTAAGTACGATTTGACTTTTTATAATTATACATGATATTTTAGATATATACGTTTTAATTAGACAAGAAATGAACTTATTATGTTATATTCAGCCATTGGGGCTGATTTAAAGTTTGTTGGTACAGTTTTTTGAATATTTTGGTTAAACTCTATAAACTTGGCCTAGTTCCAATCCACCGGTGAAAGTTGTAAATCCAAATTCATTGATGTGACAAACTAGCTATGTAAAATGATATTAATAAATGTACATTAACATAATAAAATAATTTCTTAAACATTTTAAGCAAAATGTTTTCATTTTAACCCTCATTCACAACTAGAAGGAAGGTACTAGCTACACTTCCTTGACATTGACACTTCTTTCAACAACCCACAATGTAGGAATGTACTTCCGCAAGTCCTCATTCCGTCGCCGACTCCGAATACAAATTTTCTCCACACTGGGAGGAAGTTTGGGCCACAACCTTTCGCAAACAGATTTCAGCTCTGCAATGCCCACCTCCCTATTTTTGAACTCATCTTTGGTGTCTAGAAGCACCAAACTTGTGAGATTTGGAAACTTATTAACAGCGAATTGGAAAAACATGTGTCCCGTTTCTGACAAAGGGAGAGCAAATTCTTTCAGGCCTAATACGAGTGGGAAGAAGTTGCGTAAATTTGCCAATTCCCCAGCACCCATTGCGGAAGTATTAACCTGGAGGCAAAGTGACTCCAAAGTCGACTTGACGGCGTTAATCAACCCGCAAATGTTTCCATACATAACCTCCACGTTAATTGAAAGCCTCTTGAGTGGCAACTCTTGGAAATTAGTTGGAAAAAGGAATACATCCCCGTAAATCTTCAGATTTGCAAGATTTATACACCTGTTTAGGTTGATTCCTCTGTGTACCCAACCTTTTCCGATGTATAGATTCTCGAGTTGAGCTCCGTATCGGGTAATTAAACGCCCCACAATTTCTTGATTATTGTATCCCAGTACCTGAAGCTCCGATAGTTGAGGGAGGTTAGGGTAGCCAGCAAAGTGCAGTTTCTTCAGCTCACTAAGGATTCCGGGAACGGTCCAATCATGAGCGAACAAGCTTAGGGTTTGTAAATTATTTAACCTACTAAGCACTACACCAATATTTTCGATGCTCTGAGGAGTGTCACGATGAACTTCGAAAAGCAGCCTTCGTACGTGTTGGCCACGTTTTTCCAAAAAAAGGGGCAGCTCATCTTGCAGCTCTGTAAAGAGTGTAGCACTTTTCCATTTCACAATTAATGTGTATTGTTTGAAAGGATTTTTATCCTTTGTTTCGCTTGGTCGTTTTGCTATTTCTGCTTCAATATTGTTGATGTCGCCCACACAAACAAGTAGGGTTCCGGTGGTTTCCCTTAATCTTTGGAATGCCTCGGTACTACTTTGATAGTCAAACCACGGATTCCAGATTGACCTGCGAGGCATCCGCTCTACAACCTGCGCCCAAGAACTACATACCATCCCACAATAGATAAGGTCCTCATCATCCGAAAGAAATTGGAATATACGGCTTAAAACCTGGAAAATAGTAAAATCTAGGTATATTTCAAAAGCTTCAGGTGTCCAAAGAATAAAATTCTTACATTATTTGTTATTATTAAATTATTATTTGCTGAATAAAAAATTATTTACCTCTGGGGGCATATCTAGCATCGTTGGGATTTCAGCTTCTAAATTTGCTACTGCTCCAGATTCCATGCTCGAAATTGGGAAGGTTTCTAAATTTAAAGCAGGTAATGTATATTTATTTATAATGTTTATTTTTAATTCGCTAATATTTTAACGTTCAGTGGTTTTGAAATTCTTCAAAATTGGAGACTTACCCAAGGTTTTGGGGAAAATGGCGAAATTGGAAAATGTTTACGACAAAGAGCAAACAAAGTGGGGAATGGATTGGTTATACTTTTCTACTAAAGCCACTACTCGCTCTACAAAAATTCTTTTTTGAATGGTATGATGGTAATTTGATTTTTTTTATATTTCTTTAAATAAAGTAACTACCCGCTTCCACTCAGAATCATTAAACTCTACTTAGCAGTTTGAAAGAAGTTTAATTACTTAGAAGCAAAAACCATATGATGATAATATGATGTGTGTATCAAATAGAAAAAGGTTTTCTATTTGATATACACAAGTGTATCACTTAGCACAAGACACTTTGCCAATTTTTAAAGCGCTGGGAGAAAACGTCGTTGGAAGTTGCAAAGTCTTCCGCTGCAAACCTCACGAAACGCCTAAAGAAAAACATCATCCACGATTTCAAAAATAGTTCTTATTGTTTTCTCTTCAGTACACTCTGTAGCCAATCGAATTTGCTACCAGACTGCTATAATCGATTTTGTTGTAACTGCGTTTGATGAAAATTAAATACATTTTAATTCCCACCCGCAGTCAAAGCGCCCACTCTCACGAAAGATGCCACCAAACAGAAATGCCATTTAGTTTTGAAATTGTTTTGTCTTTCCACAACCCAAGCAATGTGATATTTTACTTCCCAAAATGCGAATTGTAGCTCATGTTTTAACCTAAAAGTTTAGCTTCCTGTTTATTTCAGCAACAAACCCGGAATGCTCCGATTACAAATGTGGCATGAATTATAGATATAGGATGGAGATGTAAAGCATAGTTGTAGTGTTAATCTTAAAATTAATTTGCTGCTATGTGTACACTCATCGTAGTAGTTGACCAGTTAAAAGACTGGCAATAATTTACTCTAATTGCGTTGCAGCTTTATCGTTTTTAAAGTTTCTGCGATGTTCATTTCAGCCCAGGAATAGTTCAGTAAAATGTACTAGGAGAACCACGAAGACGTCCACGTTTACTTATTTAAGGATATGGGGAAATTGGATTCTTCTGAGAAAATTATTAATAAACTGATAAAGATCCACGAAAAGTAATTGCAATTATAAAGTTGATTTTTCAATGTTTCCATTTTATACTGAAATGAACTTATATATTTTGTTATATCTAATTATAGTTTTGCAAAAATTGGTATCACGGGTCGAGAAACATTTGCATTTTAAGCCAAGAAGGTTAAGTGAAGAAATATGCTCAAATAAATTCTTGTCTGCAGTATACGCATGAATAATTCTTTCCCATATAGTTTGTGGCGGAGAAAGGACCAGATTCAATCTGCCTGCTGAGTCGCAATCCTTATGATAATCTGTAGTTTGGTCCAACCTATAAGTATTACGTAAATATATTACTTCAGAAATTTTTTTTATTGCCGGTGACAAATATTTACAGATAAGATAAGACTTTCACCAAAATAAGAAGTTGCTTCTGACTTTGTAATTTTACAAACACATACAGTTTATTGGATAGTATTATAGTTGTGGTATCAAACCATTTTCCTTTTATTTCCACATAAAGTGCAAAAGGAGATTAGGAAATTCAATGATACCAGCAGAATGCACCGCAAAAACTAAATTTTGACTGAGAGCGAAGAGGCAGAGCTCGTTCGGATATTTTTGGGAATTTTTAGATACATACGTAAGTTAAAACGATACGGAATTGATTGTCTTATGAAAATACATATAGTGGCTGCATAAAATGAAAAACATTAAGTTTTATGGAATTATGACATCTGAATTTGAAAATACATAATGAGATAAAAAAAGTCGTCCATAATGAACTAGTGAAGTATTCATTTTCTTTTGAGGAGGGCACATTAGCGTAGCTGGCAAGCGCGCTATGGTAAGATGGGTGGACGAATGTGAGTTCAGGTTCAATTCTTAGCTTAGGGCGAGCTGCACATCAGTTGGAGTTTATTCCTTGCTTCACACCCCCTTCCTGCGAGCATTGCACCTAATGGCTCACAGTTAAGGTTCAGAATTGTATAGTCCCGATTGTATTTGAAAGTTGACAATAGAGATGGTATGGCAATAGCCTAAAACCGTCCAATTAACTTACTTTTTTTATTCATTTTCTTTGCAGATTCACATAATTTTACACGGGTTAAATTGCGCCTAAACAAACAAGGACATTCAATGTCATCCCAACCTTGAAAAGCGTCGAGTAAAAAATCGTAACACGGATTTGAGAATTGGATGAGGACAGATTGACTTCCCCTACATCTGCGCAACTGCGACAGTAGTCTCTGATTGCTTTGTCGATATGCACAATGTCGTAGAATGCCACCTTTCGCCTAATAGGCTTCTTGAGGGTATGAGTTTTTTGTCATAGTTTGCGACACTAACTGCGATTTTCCGGATCAAAAATTTATAAGGAAGCCTATGCCACTCTTTAAAGTTCTAAAACGTGTACACAAACGGTGATGGGGGTCGTTTTTGTCCCACTCACCAGTGTTTTGGGGCCATAAATGGACGAATATTCCCTTTAGAAGATTTCCAGCAAATTGGTTCCCTTGGTCATCTTAATTGTAGGACAAAACAGTTCCTTGGCTTCAAGATGCCACTTAGTCTTGTTTGTCAGAGTAGAAGCCTTGATTGTTGTTGAGTTTCCGGCGTCGCGTGTTCTCTTTTTCGGTTTATCCCTCTTTTTCTTCTGAGACCTTAAAGCATTGACTGGTAACAATACACTGCCGTCTCTAGGTGCACGTAAAAAGGTTTCGAAGATGTATGTAGTTATACGATGGTCCTATTCCGAAATCAATTCATATCTCCGGAACGGAAGGTCGTGCCCTGTTCATTCAAACGCCGAAAGTTAGAACTAGTGGCAGAAAAATTGAAATCAATTTGATATCAATTCCAAATCCGATAAAATTTGACTGGCATACAAAATAATGGTTTCCAAGGTGGACCTACGCATTCTCACACTTTGGGCTTCAATTTCTGGCATTGTAGACGTACCTATCTTCCATATCCTGAAACATCTTTAGGGACGTACATAAAAAACCCGATGCATTTCATTGGATTACATGCTTGGAGCAAACCAAAGGCTCCAAAGGTTTCAGAAGTCACCTTTTTCCGGATCGCCTAGTTAGTTTTCCTATCATTGTTGGTTGGTTAATAAGGCCTAATCTTATTTTTGGAGTTCTTTGAGGTATCCTTGGCGATGTGTTCCTCATTCTGGGCGTTCGCCAGTCGCGTGGCGCCAAAGACTTTTTACACTTTGGGCCGTCCATATCAAACGTAGAGGTTAGGGTGATGGGGGTTCAAGCATAACGTTACGGAGCGTAACAGGGGAAGGAGGGGGGTTTGAGGCCACAGTGACGGTTTGATTTTTTAAAATTTGTCATATAAATGTTTTTCCAATTGGAATACACAGGTTTAGTTAGTCAGCACAAATGGATGCAAGGTGTAAACACACTAAAAGTCATGCCGTTAACAGTAAAAACGGCTGTGTCAGCTTTTAAAATTTCCTTGTTGATTTATGCTATCTGTTTACAGAGACAAATTGTTCCAGCATTACGTAACAGAGGGCGGAGGGAGATCTAAAAATGGTGAGTTTTTGCGTTAAGTTTGATATGAACGGCCCCGTTTCCAAAAACACAACACAGCGTGTCTCGGCTGGTCATCAAGGGACTTGATGTTTTCAAAGTCACCGACTTTGGTAGGTCGCAACCTACTTTTTAAAATTTTTGTTAAGGATACGGTATACACGTGATTCATCATTTCTGATTCATTGATCTTTTAAATTAATTCTAAGCATGGCACCGGCTTCTTCTGTTCTTCGATCAATTAATCCGTGGAAAGTCTGTTGTCAAACAAAGAAGCTAACAGTGCATACAAAGTATTTCTTGATTACAAGGTGATTCTTCAAACCATTTTGTTCCTTCCTATAAGGTACCGGGTTTCATGATAAAACGTCCGCCTTTCCAGTAGTTCCTAAAGTTTCCGGTAGGCCCAAATTATAGCGACTGTTTATTAATAAATTTTTGCGCTAATTGTTGACGTGTTGAAAGATTTGGAGAACAACGCGATCGTTTGGTCGCTTTTGTTAATACGGTTAAAACACACTGCACCTATACCGGTGTCTAATGTGTCGAATTTCAGAATAAGAGTTTGTGTATAATCAATGCTGGCTAGTTTCACGTTTTTCGCACATCACTGTTCTGAAATTTTCAAATGCGGCTTGTTGTTCTGGACCCCAGAAGAATTCTTTATGCTACTTAATCACTTTGTGGACCTGCTTTGCTTGCAAAGTCCTTGATAAAATACGCGTACCATTGGAAAAGTATAACGAAGCCTTGGACATCTTGTTATGTGGTCCGGACCACATAGTCTTTATTAGCCCAAACTGTTTCTGGTTTCTTAGAAATGCCGAATAGGCCAACGACGTGCCCCAGTTATTCTACTTCTCGTTTTGCAAAATTAAATTTTGCGCGATTCATTGTTAGTCTGGCGTCCTTAAGTCGCTCGAACACTAGTTCTATGTAGCCTTACGTCCTGCTGTAGATACGGATGGCTTCTAGAAAACACTTGTCAATCTTGTCTAAGTAGCCAGCAAGAACACATTTCATGAGTTTCACAACCTGGATTCAAGTCAATTGTGTTGTTAAGTAACCTAATTAGTGCATTTATGCCACCGGCACTCGCACAGATAAGTGGTTGTTTTCATACTTGTATAACACTTGTACTGTAAAATTATACATAATGACTCAAACGTACATATTGAAGTTATATATCAATTGTGTCTCTACTTCCCAACAGTTTATTTCCTTAATGATTAGACGTTTCTGTGCATCATCTGTCCCTGTTGTGATTCGACCACTTACTACACCATCAGTATCATCAGTTCATAGGTTACTGCTCTATAAAAATGACAACTTAAAAATATGATTGGTGCGTGCACGTTGGGCATACCTTTATGTAATAAAAGCATACATCAAAGCATTAGCCACTAGTTCATTACACGAACCACTAAAGTAATAGCCACTTTGTTCCTGCTCCGAACAAGACCGTTAACAACACTAGTGTTTAGACAGCACACAGTCTATCTACACCTGCACTTGACCCTGGTTCCATGTCGATTGCCATTTTACGATTGCCAGTAGCACGATTGCCAGTTCACAATTGCCAGTTTTCGATTGCCAGTAAGACTGAATTGCCAGCTGCCTTGATTGCCAGTTTTTTATATGCTGGATCCCTATGCTGGATCCCATGCTGGATCCGATTTCATAATTCAAGCAATAAGGTTAAGCAGCGCTACCTATTGGGTCACTGATCCTGAATATCCTGAATTAATATTACATATTACTAATAATTTAGTTAGGTAAATAGTGACATTCATGGGTACTTAGTTAGCTATGGCACACAATGCATACACAGCGTAAAGTATGCAAACAAAGTAGAAAATATAATACACATAGGAATGTAAGTTACAAAAATACTTTGAATGTATATATATTTTTTACATACCCTCCGTTTTTTGGCTACTGTATTCTTAACCTTCCGCTTTTTGGTAACTGTTCACTTAATCTTCGAAGGTGGCAATTTGTGTTTTTTTGGTCTCATAGATCGACGAATGGGGAAGAGTTCTTCTGGGATAGTATCTGCGGTATTTCTAATTATCTGGAAATTCTGTACAGCTGAATCTATCTCGCTATATTCTGCAGTTGTCTGCAGGTCTTCTGAATTTGTTTCTATCTCTGCTGCAGTGTTCTCAACACCCGTATTTGAATCATCGTCAAGTGAAACGAGTGGAATGTTGCGTGGAACGGGATTAATTATAACCGTATAACTACTACTGCTCGCATTTGATGCAGATACATTAACATTTAAAGAGTCACTCTCAAACATGATTACAGTATCGTTGCTGTCATCACTTGACAAGTCCACAATTGGTGGTGCATCACTATTTCCAACATTTAAATATACATCGAAGTTAGCTGTCTGAGTGATTTCCAAACTTGGTTCACCACTTGAAGTATAAGAATGAACTGGTTGCGTAAAAGCGTCATTTGGAGTAATCGTTGTCACTACACGAGATTGTTGAACTAACGTAGTATGTACTTGAACAAAGCTATTTGTATAACTTTGGTATGTACTTTGTGAAGTGCCAGGTATGTCTCCATAATCATATTGTTGACTAAAATAATCAGGTTGGTATTGATTGTATGTTATATCGCCATAACTGGATGGATTGGGATACACATATTGATTGTAAGAATAATTAGGGGGATAATACGAATTGGCGTTATCTGGATAGTTTTCTGCGCCTTGATTTGCATCCATTTTGGTGTGTAGGTACAGCAGCGACAATATTTTCAACTCACCAACTTATCTGTCAATTCCATACAAATTTCCCGGAAGAAATGATATCTGTCGAAGAAGTTTCTTTTCTTGAAAGCTACATGATTTTGGGATCATACAGGCAGTAATAATCATCGACCCCTTTTTTCCCCGTCATGGGTAATGAAGAGGACCCCTTGAGTTCGATAGAGCAGTCTTGTTTACATGTTGTCATAAAAAGGGTACTCTAATTATATTATGATTATAATAATCATTTAAACCACTCATAGGTCACACCAAGAATTGAAAAATAAGTCGTTGTGCATTATAAGACCGAGAAGATACACCCTTGCCTTTATTTTGTTGGTTTTGCGTACCTGCTTAGGGTTAAATTTATACTGTGCATGTATTGCATGCATTTACATGAGAAAACCATAAAACTGACTCGTTGGTCAGTATGACCCCTGGTGAAAGGCCATTCAAAATTTGTATCATAATAATGTACACAAATTTTAGGTGCTGGAATGTGACATCGATAGTTTGTGGTCATGTCTAAAGTACCGATTAATTTGGATTGAAATTTGTCCTAAAAATTGGTCGTTGTAGACCATCAGCATCGTGTTTTGTTGTTGGTGGCGCGCTCCTCATGCCACTATAAAGACACTGGCTGACCTGTGACATGGTCATAAACCGTCCATGTCAACCTCCTTCCTCCGAGTACGTCCAGATATTTAGAAACCTAAATATTTCGATAACTCCAGATATTTAGATACCTCTAAATGGTTAGCTACCTCCTGCTCAACTACATACATTCAAATGCAGTTAGTGAAACAAGTAATATTGCACTACCATAAAGGCCAAAACAAAACAACCCATATATATACTATAAAATGCAAGTAAGCCATTATATAACCGTTGCAAGACAATATCAGGTCCCTTATATGCTGCAACTTGACTGACGCCATAACAACACGAAAAGCACATTATTGCCGTCTGAAAAATACAGGACATGTCGGAATCCTACCCTTACCTTAATAGTCTCCTTATCAAGATGTCATAAGATTATCGTAAAGACAATCTTCATCTTCCAACTCGTCCACAATACAAGGCTCAAAATGTAAGACTTATGCTAGTAGTATTAGTAGAATCACGTGGACTCAACGGCTGGAGAGCTTCGACACCATTGGAGACACAATGATGCTCCGTCTTAATGAAAACTGGATATACACCATTGATGGGACAGGAGGCGAATTTATAGCTGTTACCATACACCATCAACTAGAAGGACCAAAAGTGCCAATCTGCCTCATCCGGGGTAATCTCACCAAAAACCAAATTAAATAACCTCAAACACTATAATTTGTACGTTTGTCAAAAACAATATCTAACTATCTTACTATAATTATGCTGTGACACGTCCGCTTGCAGTGATTACCTGGGAGCTTTAAAGGACACTGGCGGCCACCATCACTCGCTTTACTTCTGATCTGCGACATTGTTCCAGGTGACTAATGACAGAGAAAAATGCTGTTGCTAAACAACAGTACCAAGCCGTCTACTTCGTTTAATAAATTAATATGTAATTAATACATAAATGGTAACCGCTTTAACTTCTAAAATCATCTGGCTTAGTTCAAGCTGATTCTCGGGCCTCCAAGAACCGGTTCTTGAAACTTGATACCATAGACATCGAATCTATTTTTCTTGTATGGCTAGCTTGTAAAGGCGAGAGCTGAACTTCCACTCGTTAAACATAAAAAGCAGTACAATTCCCCTGTACTACTCGATGGACATGTAACGTCCTTAAAACTTTATTAGATCATACTTCATTGCAGCATTTTTTCAAGCCGTAATTGCCCAGCAGTTTTAGGATTCATACAGGGCCGGAATTCAGCCCTTGCATTCCTATTGTCCTACGAACAAACGTTGCCCGTTAGTTTCCAAAGGTTGGGTTCGAGTCTTGGCAATAGTCCTTTGGGCGCAAGCAAGTGTCAACGGCGAATCGCTGCGTTCTACCCGGGGCCTTTTAGTCATCTGGGAGTAAAGTCCGTGAGTCCCATTTCCACTATCAAACAAACGAACATCATGCCGGTCTGAGCTCCTTTGTGTTGTTGTGCGTTGAGCGTAAGTACACACATTTACCATAGCATGAGCAAATACGAAAAAATGGCGAGGCAAAACTATATGCAGTATATTCGCTGGATTCCGTTCCTTTAGGATGCGAAACATGTTTGCAACTACGCCATAGAGAGACACTGAGAACCAGGAAACAGCCAAGAATGTAATGAGAAGTCCAAATACACTAAACCATTCATCTAGGAATACGGCCACAGTGCATCTGAAGTAAAAAATAAAACATTTTTGAACAAACTGTTTTGCATACACATCCGTGATAGTAGCACTACAGGAAACGTTTATATACTACATGAATTTACTTTTTACATATTAAAGAAATACGAATACATGCACTTTCACGTTTTGGGATCAGTTCGTGTTTACAGAGAAAAATTTACGAATCACCCACCCTCTCGCTTTGGTTATTTTTCTCGAAAAAGCGCTTAGTAGAAGAAGTACAATGCAAAAGATGTAATAAATGGATAACTTCAAACTTGAAACTTCGTGAACAGCATTCAGCATTTTGCATTCTCCAAGTTTGGCAGCGAACCGCGAATTAATCGTTGCGTAAAAAAGAATACAATTGTTGTCGATATGATGAAGCTAATCCAAAAGCATACAGCGCTTTATAGCGCAACCTGCACTCTACTTAGTTTGCTTTCCACTACACGAGGTTTAATGTTTCCTGCGGTGCACGTATGTTTACTCATAAAGTAATGCGTAAGTGAAGATGAAGAAAGGAGGTGGTACACGGTAATGTAGAACGCCTAGAGCATTTCCAAGTGAGCTGATCTCATAATTGTACTCCATTGCAATATTTCGCAATTCCGCGCTTTGTGTACATGAATAGATTGCTTGAAATATCTTATCTTGAATTGGTAAGAATCGCTGAAATTTCTTTTTGTATGATAAACCAAGACGCTGAGAGGAATATCACGAAGAGCCCAAAATTCGACAGGCATTGAATGATCATAACAGCGATTGTACGCCTTTAAGAACAGGTACAGCTATACTTAGTATGTATGCACTTCTGTATGTTATAAAACGCAACCTAAATCCAAGGCTTTAAACGAATTTTCTAAAACAAAACAGGAAGCTATGAAAACGTGCAATGTGATCGCCTCATTGCTAACAAGAAATTGCTCAGGTAGTAATTAACCAAAAGTAGGAAGTATAGCTTGAGTGAGTGAAACATGCTCAAGCTATTAATCATCGTCATCAACTTTCTAGAAGCTGAGCTAACTAAATACAGATTAATAACCTTTCCTCAGTTACCTTTTTCAACCTTGTTTGTCATGAAACAAGCTAAGAATTTTAATGTAATTTACTGTATTTGCATCTTTAGTAGTAGTAAAGTAACGTACCTGCACCGTAGTTTAAAATATACAGTTTTCGCTTTTAAGAAAAATAAATGCTTGAATACCTTGAAAGTATATACACAATATATATAGGAGTATTTGTTAATGGTAATACTGAAAGAATGTTTGAGTTGATTTAAATTATTATACAATGACCAAAATTTGTTGTCCAAGTCAACTTATTATTTAACATGCATTGACATATAAGCGCATTTAAAGTGAGGCACAGTTGTATTAAATTGTATTACTCATTCATACTATCATTGTTCAAAATTGCACGTTGTTTTAAAGACTCTTACCCCTACACACCGTAGGGATGATTTGTGTGAAACACTGATATCTAGTAGCTTGCTTATTATAGTTGAAGTATAGTCTAATATTTTAATTAGGCTTTAGTTCAATAGGCTTCTTTCCCTTGACATTTTTTGTTAGTTTTGTATCAGTTATCTAACCCACATCCGTTCACCCACACGGCATGAAATATTTCCATTCTCCTATAAAATACAAAAGAATTTGGTTTCTTTTTAAATATAAAATGTTTTCCATGCATCAGTACGCTGTTAAGTACACGTGTACAAATTTTCAGCGGAATCTGACAATTTTGGATTTTCAAACAGCTGACGGCCGTTACCAATAACGGCAAACTTAAAATTTGTATTTTTTCATGCATCAGTAAGCTATTAGGTACACGTATACTTTTTGTAGCCGAATCTGAGAATTTTGTATATTCAGTCAGCTGATTACCATTATTAGTAACGGTAAAATTTAAAATAGTATTTTTCAAGGAATCAGGAAGCTATATAGTACATGTGTACAAATTTTCAGCCGAATCTGACACTTTTTGCTTGAACGGGTCAGAAATATTAGACAATCTCTGCCCAGTTTGTTTATTGGTTTTTTTGGGTGACGAATAACGGAATTTGTCGGAACTACGAAGTAAGTGTCCTTTCTAAAAAGTTTCGGAAGCTGGGTAAGGTGTAGTGGCAATTTTAGGACTCTCATGCAGACAAAGGTCGTAATTTACCCCTTTCTGTGAATAACTCTGTTGGTGCTGCAGTGAGCACAAACGTAGGCTGTGATTGTGTGGTGAACAAGTCGCATGTGAATGGCGACAGCTTCCCGATTTTTCCAAGATGTTTGCAAATAGAACACTTTATTCCAATTCCTGGGAATCTCACCCCATTCATCTTTATCTTTGAGCTCATCATCATCGACTAGATGATCCGTTTCAATTTGTTTATCAACCAAAAGAACTGCTTCACTAGCATCTATGGCTTCCTGCTCACTGATCATTGTCAGGTTGAAGTGTTCTTCAATTCGGCCAACCATCTCGGCTTCCACTTGTTGCTCTTCGTAAACTTGTTGGTCTCAATAACTCCTTCACTTTCTTCATCCTCTTCTACTGCAATCTTCTTCAAAATCAGGTTTGGAAGTGAAGAGCTCAGGTGTTTCGCGGAGCCATTCAACAGTTCATTTATCAACTTTTTGATACACCACGTTCCCGTCAAAGTCCTTCTCGTTTAGACACTGATACACGAACTCAGTGCCAGAAGACGAAACAATTTTTGCAGGTCTCATAACTTCAAATAGCTGCCTCACCATCCAGTCCAGCTGGAGTCGTAAATTCTCCCATTGAACAAACAGATCACAAAAAGTGTTTAGCAATTTAAAACAGTCATCACAACTCAAAAATCTCCGTCGGCAATATCAACACGAGTTTTAATCTGAATATCAAGGCATTGTGCAAACACCTGGAGGAATTTTGGTGAATTGTCGTCGTCAGTTTGACTTGTGACGGTGGATACCTTTTTGTAGCAGAAAACACATGGCAAAGTTATCAGTTCTGCCATTGTAAAATGCTCAAGGTTCGCATTTAAAATTTAAAAAAAGATTGCGTTTTGCAAAGTGTGCTCGTTTGGAATGATAACAAGTGCAGTTAATGCTTATATATAATACTTAGAGTTGTTTTGGTTGGTAAACGGCGTAGCTGTCAGTTCTCTACCCGTCTCGCAGTGCATGCAAAAGAATACCTGTTTCAAGGAACTCCCAAGTATTTTTCTCAATCATCATCATGATCACCATCAGCTCTTCCGAATGTTACTCTTTCATGCATTGCATTCAACTTGCATGCTTGCTGCCCCCAAAAACAAATCTTATTTTCATGAAATGAATTTACAACTGACAGAACATTGTTAAACGTCGAAATAATGAATTTATTTTAAATTGTAATGAAAAAATACACCAAAGGAAAGATTATGGTCATTTTTTAAATTATTATGACTCAGTGATAAGCGTCAAGGTGAGTCTGGATCTCTGCACATGATACGGATGGATAAAAAATGCAAACTGATTAATTTTCAACTTTATAAAAATTATATAAATGAAGAAAAAACTGAATAATTTGAACATATAATGTATTCTGATGCATAAATAAGTGGATCCAAGCGAGCAAAAATTTACTTCCGATACCGGGAATCGAACCCGGAACTGCTGGGTGAAAGCCAGCTATGCTAACCATTACACCATATCGGACAGTTGATATGGAGAGTAGATCCTGTTCCACGGCTGTCATGCATGATCCAAAACCAATACTCATGTTTCACACAATTGATAGATAAGAAAGTTAGTTCATTTCAGATTTTAACAATTTCAACACATATTTTTTTGATATGATCGGATAAAAACTCGATCTCAAATTGGCGTGTTGTTCATTTTTATGAGAGTTTCAAAGAATGATTCGTTACATTAATAAAATTGCAAATTATGCAGAGATACAACAATAAACAAATTAACAAGCTATGGGAACTACATAATACGATATAGTTTTGTTTAACTTTTTAAATAAACAATTCTTGTCGACAATGTTTAAGTTATTTATAGCATCAAAAATTACTTAGACGTTTGATGGTGAACGTGGTAATGGCATAGATTGAATCTACGTGAGAGTTCACTGTGTTTGATGTCCTTCCTTTTTAGCTTTAATTTGCGCAAGATGATGATTATCGAAACATCTCATTTCTTCTTGTAAGCTGCCAAGATACACTCCTCCCATCGGACTTGGGGTGTCTCTTGAGAACTTGCGTGCTCAAGTTGATGAGCTTCCAATTGTGAGTTATCCAGCAATACGTCGACACATTCTTCAAAATCACATGTCGGTTGTTCTGCTGAAGAATTACCTTGGTGTGTTGAAAAATTACGGAAGGGACCGGGTATTTGGTCAATGTAGGTGATTTCTTGTTGAACTTGATCTGGCGGATTGTTATGAGTCTCAAGATCATAGGCGCAGGAACCAAAGTTGGCCTGGGGGTACGAACTATGTGTATTATGAAGAAATCACATAATTTTAAAAAATATCGAGTTTATATGGAAAGTTTAGAAATCTGTGGGTACGTCGTACGCCCAGTACCGTTCCTGCCCCCATTCCAGATGAGTCTGAAGTTCACCCTGATCCGCAAGAGCAGTGAGCACAGAGAAAGTAAATGCTGTCATCTAGCTTCATCCCAGACTGAAGTTGTGGAGAGGGTGACGGGAGGAACTGGAATGGTTGGGACTGCTGCAGGAACAGCAGAATCTGCAAAACAAATAGTTTTCAAACATAAGTAAATGTAATTGAATATATTAGAAACCGTTCATAACACCAATAGCTTGCATAAATGACTGAGGTGGTGGTTCGAGGGTTGCAGTCCCGATCCAGATGTCTCACTCAACCCCAGGTCAACATATTCCTCTTCCACCTCAATCACATTTATTTCCCTTTCACCCTCATTTCCTTGAGTAGTACTTCGTCCATGCGTTTTGAAATGGAGCACCAGTTCTTCCCTAGAAGCGCACCACACCAGGCATCCCACCTTTGGGCACACATATTTCCACACTGATTCATCTTCTTGATTTTCTTCTCCCTGCTGCTCTTCATCCTGAATTTGCAAGACTTTTTGGTGAACTTTAAACCTGTGATGTACAAACTCATTGGATGTTACAAACCCTTTTATACACGGTTTACCGCTGTATTTAACAACAGGTTGTTGCCTATGCTCGGTTCTCATGTGCTCACTGAGTTGACAAACTAAACAATTCAAGAATCCGTCGTGCTTCTGGTGGTGAGTTTTCAAGTTGTTTTTGCTCGTGTAGGATTTGTCGCAACTTTGAAAATTACAGACAAAACTTCTATTATGTTTCGTAGTAATGTTTGAGGTAATTAGTCTTTCAACCATGTTGGAGAGAGAGAACCAAATCGCCCCATGATGGAGTTTATAATGTCGTGATAAATGCGAAGAACTGAAAAAGGAGAGCTGACAAAACCTGCACCTGAGTGGAGCAGGTTTTGAGTGTTTCGAGTAATGACGTTGGAGTACTCATTTCTGGAAACACTTTTGGGGACACCCTTGCCAGTCAGCATTGGTAAGGTT
>LJIJ01001598.1:0-40324 GCA_001718145.1 Orchesella cincta
TCTATATTGGTTGGCTGGATCAAATTATCAGAATTACTACTGAAATTTGTGTTTATGTGCATTTGCGTTTGAACAGCACTATAAAAATTAATTGTGGGTTTCGTTATTTGGTATAATGCAATATATCTACTTCGAAGTGCTGCTATTTCTCTGTATTGTTGGTTTTCTTTTCTCAGCTTTTGCAATATTCCAGCTGCATCAAACATCGCTAACTCATGCTCATAGTAATGCAGAAAAACATTTTTATAGTTTGATGCAAATCCGTGATTTTCCGACTTGATTGGGTTTTCGTTATTTCGGAGTCGGATTTCGTTGTCGGTTTCCAAGCAAAGCAATTACAGACTTAAAAACTTTATTCATTCTAAAAATTAAAACAAATTCTTGAAAAGTATTTTTTGTATTAATTTGGACTTGACCTTGGCTGATTCGACAGGAAATTTCTTTAGAGTAAGATAGATTTTTCAAAAAATCATTTGTATCTTTAAAGCGATCAAGATAACACATTGCTGAGCTGGAATTTCGTTTGTACATAAAAGGATGTAAGTCAGAACTCTCTATTATGCTTGAATGTCCAATGGTGGAGCCTGGAATTGCATAGGCAAGTGATCTATCAACGATAATAATGTCGATTTTAGTGTCATTGTAAATTTCATGCAAAGAGCTGGGAATTCGTTGTGTTGGAGGCATAGTAAGAAATGTGTATAGTGAGGACGTGTATACATTTCGCAACAAGATGCAAAACCAAAACCAAAAGGAAATTAGCGCGTACAACCTACAACTTGGGGCTGTACTACTTATAATAAAATCTTGTTCCAGAACCGCTGAAGCTACAAAAAACGGTGCACTATTAATCCCCATTCTGTAAATCGTGAAAGAAATGCAAACAAAACTGATAAAAGTCAACATCCACCAAAAATATGGAATGGGTTTTAGCAGTGATGTCAAATCCACTTTTCTTTGAGGTTGCGCTTTCAAGAAGGCATATCTATACGCCACAAAGTTTATTCCGAATGGTGAAATTACCCGACAACTTGCAACATCTGGGTTACAAAAAATGGACAAATGAAAAACTCTTTTTGCAGCCGCCTTTGAACATATAGGATTTGAACAGTTGTGGCGCTCGTGAATTTTCTTCTGAATGCATAAATCAGCTTGGTCTTCATGTGGAGCTCTGCTTGTTCCGCTAATCCATTCACTATGAAGTTTGCTTCTAGTAACGTCGCAACTCTCCGATTCATATTTAATAGCACCGTGTCCACGACCCCAGTAAAAGTTAATTCGAGTCCACGTATTTAAAATATCTTGAACAGAGGCAAGAAAACTTAATTTTGTTACGCTCGCTAAACCCGCCTTCTTCCAAATACCATCATACATTTCCAGTCTAGATGAGCTAAGTACGTTATTAAATTCTGCAATGCACATTGTGCACACCATATGAATACTCCTGAATGACGCATCTATTGTAAGTATTTTCACTTCACTTAATACGCCCCACTATGGGACGAGGTAATGTTAAACGCATTGACATTCGCTATACATTACGGGTTATGGCCAAAAATCGTGTAATTTCCGCAAAAAGTTACATAAACTATCTGGTGGAGAACAAAACAAGCAATCGAATGCAAAAAGAATCAAGTTGCGGAAATTACACGTTTTCGAGCTATTCGAAAAACCATTTTAGATTTTTGAAGCAGGGTTGGGAATAACAAAGTCACTTGTACTGTACTTGTAACATACCGTTTATGTATTCTTCCCAACCCTGCTTCAGAAATCTAAAATGGTTTTTCGAATAGCTCGAAAACGTGTAATTTCCGCAACTTGATTCTTTTTGCATTCGATTGCTTGTTTTGTTCTCCACCAGATAGTTTATGTAACTTTTTGCGGAAATTACACGATTTTTGGCCATAAGCCGTAATGTATAGCGAATGTCAATGCGTTTAACATTACCTCGTCCCATAGTGCGCCCTTCTCAGTAATATAAATATTATTGGTCAGCTCACTTTCCACACCCATAAGGACGAACGTGGGAAGTGGTGGCTTGTGCAGTATACCCTTCATCTCTGGAGATGTTGTTAAATTTAAAAAAGTGTATTTTTCATTTGTTTCAGAGAAAGTTTCCAACCCAAGTAATGAATGCGTCGGAAGTACAATCAGACATGGGTCTGAATATTGTAAAAGCAAAATTTTGATAAGTACGATTGATGTTTGTGTCGAATATATATGAATTGGTATCCAGTTAAAGAACCCAAATTTATAGATTAATATGCATTTAGAAACCAACGATCTCTGACAATGGTTTATGATTAACTTGTAGAGTGGCGACGGGTCTCTGTTATTGTCACCATTATTCCACACACAAATGACACATTGCGATAAAATTGGCCAGTCTAAGATGTTTTCTGATTGATATTCCATTACTACTTCCTGAAAACTGTGGTGTTTGATACTGATACCTCCTGTTGTTTCTTTAATTGCATTCATAAGTAATAAGACAAAAATTCCTACATTTATAGATAGTTTACTAGGAATAAATGCACTAAATGCCATTATTGCATAGTATAGCATCTTTCGTACTATGAAAAGGTGTGTTGTAAATTGTAAAAATGAACTGCAGCCGTTAATATGTTTGTTTTTTACTATTGATATAAATACTGCTACAAAGTTCATTAATTGCCAATTATCAGTGAGTTTATTGATAATCCATTTGCTAATCGTAAGAAGTACTAAGTTGTACTCAGAAAATAAATAATAGAATTGGATAATGGATAGATGAATTCGTTATAGGATTTTTACAAATTGTTGGTGAGTTTGATAGCTGTCTAGAATTAAATATTTACATGTGGCAATTAAGATATATTAGTACAATATTAAGTAAGATTTTCCAGTCACTTTTAATGAACAATAAGTACTGCTTTTGAACTTAATAGTACTTGGGACAATCACAAGTAATTTATTAAACCTAAAACAGTCGACGTTCGTACTTTAAATTGATGAGCTAGCGTACAACAATTTGTCAACCTTAGGCTTGTCAAAAACCTTGTCACTCCACAATTCCACATGGCCATTTAGCATGAGCATAAAACGTTAATCTGTCATATTAGTTTTGTTTTCAGGTTTTACGTTTAACATCAACTTTATCACCAGTAATTTTAACCAAATTCATGAAACCCTTGTAAATCTCAATGATTATTCTGCTATGTATATGTTTGACTTTCAAATAAAATGTCTCCGCCATCTTTTTTCGAAAATTTATTACAACTTGGCTGTTGTTTGGATTTTCATATTGCGACGACAACAACAATCCCCGCAATCCTTAAGGTATCATATTCCCATATCAGAAAAAAAGGCTTTTATTGTTAATCAAGGTAATGTTAATTTGCATAAGGTAAGACAAATTAAAGGAATAATGGAAATAGTAATTGATTGATAAGCGCATTACACAGTTTTCCAGAAAAGAATTTGATTTATTCCAGGGATGACGACAAAGAATTAAAACCGACAAAATGACTGCTTTTGCGGAAGACTTATTGTCCATTCAATTATAAAGTGGAAAATTAACATTCGAGTTTTACTGTATTGTTAAACTAGTTGGAAATAGTTTCCTATAGGTGCTTTTAACTCACATTACATGTGGCTGACATGATACATTATTGCTCTAGCATGGCATAAAAGTAACGGAAAACCCAAAACGAATATCCACGATCTATATTTAAGAATAATACAGCTTTTACATGCAAAACAGAAAAATAATTTTACCTTGTAAATCATGCATGATACCATTTGACTAATAATTCGTTTTGGTGTAATTCCCTTGTTGTTTTGAAAACTAATTTAAATTCAAAATAAGAAATAAAATTAACTCTTACGAAGTTAAGACGCAGTTCTTTCTTTTGGAGAAATTTTACATTTCACCAAAACCAGGGTTCAAGGAAAGTAAGCAAAATATTTTGTGACGGCTTAAATTCAAAACTTCGCATTTTAAACGAAACTCTGCGTTGATTTCAATCAGGGAATCAATTCTTACACATATTTTTATTTACCTTGAAATATGTGGACGCCTTTGCTAGAGAGTGCCGTTCGGCTTCATCGCCTCTCATTCAGCTGTATGAATCCACTTCCCATCGACTGGAATCAGGACCTTACAACCGTTGTAACGTCTCCCAACAATTCCAATTGGGTTTCCTTTTGTATTCTCATGAGTTTGGACATTATTCTAACAGTTGCCACTTTCTATGATGTTCTCTCTCACTTTTTTATTGCTGCACGACCCGCCTTTCATGCTGGACTTTCTGCTTTGTATGTAGTAGCCGGGATTGGGCTTTACTGTGTTTTAATAATTATGGCGAAATTGTACCAAAACAGAACTGCACTATCAGGATTGAACCAGTTTCTTGGGTTGCGGCGAAAGCTATTTAAAAGTAAGTAAAAAATCTTCGTACCAACTACTACAAACTTTCACCAAATATATTTCGATTATTGGATATGGCGAGCCTAATATCATCGAAGTTGTGGAGATTCTTACATTTATGTTCGCAGTCGTTTCCCCAACAATTCCTTTTGTTGTTATGGCAGCCTCCATCTACTTTCAGATTGATCCTTTCTACTTTGTATTTCATGACATTTTTCGCCCCCTTCCAGAGCAGAAAGGATTACTCTTCTAGCCACGTTTACCATTCGGTGGCTACTTCTTTTTGGTGCTTTTGAATGTGCGCGGACATTATCATTTTTCATCATAAACCTTCTCTCTTTTGTCATACTCATTTCAAAATATCTCCAGATTCTGATTTCATCTCACGTCAGTTTGCGCAGCAAAATGCGATATTACAAACGTCTGTTTCTTGTGTATCGCATAATACAGCCTTTGATTGAAGACGGGTTAAGTTACTTTATTTCAAACGTTTTTTGGGCTACTATTATTCTCTTCTGGCTGATAATCAAAAGTTACGGAAAGGTTCCAATTTTTTCTACGTGATGGCATTCGCATTAGGATTTACTCTTTCTCCATGTTTTATTCTCATTCTCAGTCGTATCCAATTTATCAGGATACTGCAGAAATGTCAGAAGCCGTTGTATGCAAGAAGCAAAGTTAGAGTTTGCAACAAGGAAAACGGGTGAATGGAGGGAAAGAAAGGTGAAAAAATGGAAGCAAGATCTATGCTACGGCTGAGGATAAAATATAAGCCGTTTGTGGTGATAAATACGAAGTTTGCCATGTCTCTTTTTAATAATCTTTTGAACAGGTTATTTGAAGCTTTATTAGCGATTTAGAATTCTTAATGAGACCTCAGGTTTTCGGTTGATTGGAGATAATTTATGGTTTACATGGGTCCCTTAAAAAATTGAAGTTACAAACTAACTCATTCTTACGGAATTTAAACCGAATCAAAACGAAGTTGGTGGACATTTGCATGAAATGTCGGGCATTTAGTTTGTTCGTAGCAAAACAAATAGAGAAAATGTAAGAGCAGAAAAATCAATAATAAATATAAAAACTAGCGCAACAAAGGTAAACAATTTCTGTCGTAGGACTTAGTAAGCTAATTATGTTTAATGTCATCTTAAACATGTACACTTTATCTAAAGTAACACAAAACATGCAATGCTACTTTTTATGTGGTTGTTTCGTGACATCCCATATTACGCGCACCTAGCCAATGCTTAAAGTAAGGTAGACCGTTATAAAACATGTCAGAAAAAGGAACATACATGAAAATGAAATTCATTTTATGTGATCAACCAGCAACTACAGTCAACCCAAGTCTACAGTCTGATGCAGACATCTTATCCCGAGCTAAAAAGGTTTTTTTGTCGTAATAGTAGATTCGTCTACTATTATGACCTAAATTAACATCTATTTAAATTAAGTCTACTGCTACTTAATAAATTAAATTGCATTTGACATAAGCAAATTGTGTTTTCATTTGAGCTGAGGATGGTAATTCGTCGATTAACCAGATTCATGTTGGATTACTTTGTTGATAGGATACCGGCTTACTTTATAGGAAGAGCGAATAAGTTTTTTGTGAAGGCAGGATATGCTGTAACGCTGTAGGAGTATCTATCCTATATAATCCTAGATGTTTCATTAACCATTGCTAAAGGTATTTGGATTGTTAATATGATGTAAATGGGTACCTTCATATTCTTCATAGCCGTAGCATCCTATGGGAGGACATTGTCCTCCCTGGAAAACTGATGTCCCCTGTAAAATTTTCATAATTTGCGTGAATATTATTAAAAATTTCTTCGAAATGGTCAAATTTTAAAATTTGGGTACGTTTGTCCTCCCTGAAATTTTTTGGCTGCTACGCCGATGATATTCTTAGAATGAGTACTAACAACATGTATGGTTTTTGAACGGTTCATTTGTTGATGTTGGATTAATGGTTCTGATAGAATTTTAATAAAATATTTTTAAAGGGTTCATTGGCGTTCATTGGCTGTTTTCTGTTCTTGAATTGTGTTCCACAATAAACACATTGTTGACTTCCCGGTAAGCAAAGTCTTTGACGAGGAAACTGAGAGCAATTATGATGATTGTAGAAGCAAACGGAGATGAAAATGGATCCTGAATAATTTAGAGTTCATTTAAAGGATTGAAATTTTCATGTTTTATTGTGACCAAATCGATTACTACATTTATGTACACGAAAGGACAGACAAAAACTTGAGAATAAGCAATATTTTATTGAAAACCAAACTCTACTTTTTAACCATAGTAGTTTGGCTTCAGGATAAACTCACACAACATCGTCATTTATTACTTTCAAAGAAAATAAATTCAGCGAGGAACCTACTATGAGGCATTCATTCTTCGAACCAATCGATACACACCGACATCTGCCTCCGGCGTTCCTTCAGAGCTGAGAGTCACCACCTTCAGATTGTTACAAATGTTCCGAATCCCCTGACGTGCTAGATACTGCTCCACAACTACATCCTGCTTTGTTACACCCAGATCTGCCAATCGTTCGTAAATCCTGCTCCTTCTAATTGCAGCTGCTAGGTATAAAAAAGTCATCTTGTTCTTTGACTCAGCCAACTGGGTCCATCGATCCCCGTTGACTTCAATCCGTCGCACTGCTGCCTGCTGTTGAATGAAGCGCACTGTCCGTTCATAGCACTCTTGTTCAAGTGAAGCAAGCTGGGTTTTTACAACTTCAATTTCATCAGCAAGATTCTCAGCTACTGCGCTTCGATTCATAGCTTCAACTTTATCAGGTGCAGTGGTATGCTTCGCTGGAAAGCAGAGGAAGTGAAGCGTCTCCAAAGAAGGAAATAGAGCAAGGAAACTCGAGATCGTTGGGTCTTCGCTTCGATCTTGAGTCGTTGAATAATGTATAGTTAGAGTTTTTATCTTTGGATGTGGACTTGCGATAATTGGTGGTGGCAGAGTTCCTTCCCGTTCATAGCGACGGTTGGCTTCCTCGCCAATCAACGTTTTCCAATCGACGTCCAATTCCAGTCTCTCAAGGGTGCTCCTACATTTGCTGATAAAAGTAGAACAAGTCCTTGAAGTCCAGATGGTAATCAGCCCGATCAGCAGCAAATCTGATCACAGAGAGTTGTTGAAGCGTTGGAAATTGACTGAAGCGGAGAAAGTTCCTGCTTGGACGACATATTTTAAGCTCTTTCAGATTACGGAAGGCGGAGTCCGACATTGCCGTGATGGGGAGTCTTGTACCAGTTTCTGAGGAATAATAATACTGGAGTCCACGCTGAAGTGCCGGAAGCAGTAAAGTTTCAGCGGTCAAGCGTACAAGTTGATCAGCATACGATGCAATTAGCCAGACGAAAAACTTGTGTATTCCTCGAACTTGACCGGGCTCAGTACTACCGGTGTTTTCTGACCCATAGACATGCTTGATTTCCAAGGTGGTAAGACAAGGCAGAGATGGTGCCGCCGGGAAACCAAGATCTGGTTTGTCGACCAAACACGCCCACAAAAGGCGAAGAACTCTCAAGGAGGTCATTGGGGTGAGCAAAGTAACTAGAGAATTCAACTGGGAAACAGGCAGACAGTGAATCTCAAACGAGGTGAGGTAGCCTCCAAACCTCAACATGAAATCTGGTATTGCCATCCTTTCGATATCAGACTCCGGATCCGGAGGGTAATCGTCACACTGATACGTATAACCTAGAACGAGGGAGTTGGACGGAAACGGGTTGTGGTCAGCTGGAAACATTGTAGATGATTGGTCGATGCGGAGCAAGTCGTGGTATTTGTGGCGACGAACTCCGATTTCTGGAAAAGCTTGCAACTCACCGGAGATGATCTTCATTTCGAGAAGAGAGCGAATTATGTCCTTCCACTGGGAGTTGACGAGCCGATAGCCCAACACGATGTTTCTGGATTCATTCTGTATCAGATGGTCCAAAATGATGGTCACCACCTGAAAAAAGTTATTTCCATTATCAGTCGCTTTGTTCCCCTCGTTTGGTTTTGTAACAACTAATTATGATGCATTAGAACATAATAAAAATGACTTGCTTCAGGTGGAAGATCTTCCATCGTCTTTTTGTGTTTCGGAGAGGCTTCTTCTTCCTTATCCAAGTTCAAGTTCTTCTCAGCAACAGCCAGAGTCTTCGACATCTTCAAAACTTGATGATAATTATCAAATGTTGATTGTAATCCTGAACGTAAAACAAATGCAACCAAATCAATGACAAAAACATTACTGATTAAACATATGAACTCCAATGATCACTCTTCAACTTAATAAACTCACCTTTGACTATTTAACCTTCAACTTTGACAAAAGTGGTGGACTAAATCGTTTTTATCCTTAACTCTTGACTTATTTCATTGCGAAACTAGAAGGAACTCAATCAATATCAACATGCATGCTTTTCTGCCTATCCATCCCGTTTACTCAAGCTGTTTGAATTAAGCGCTCTTTCTGGACGGAGAGCTCATACTCTATGACACGTAGGAAATCATAGCGTGCTTTCATGTCGATCAGAACAAAGACATTTTAATGCAGTATGAGAATTTTTACCTGTAAACCGAAATTAACTTTAAAATACGTCTATTTATTTAAAATCAAACAGAATGTTTGTATTTTATATGAGAATGGGCATATTTTCGTCATGTGGATGGATGTCTGTCTGTCTGTCTGTCCGTTCGATAACTCAAACAAAACTAATCCAATCAAGTTCATCTTTGGCATACTGATTGTTTAGGTCAAGGGGACGAACCCTATTGATTTTCAGTGAAATCCGCACACTTAATCATAATTAACTAATCATAATTAAGTTTCATCATAGGAATAATATACATTGAACAAAATGCTCACAATACCCCATTGAGACCGGCGCTAATTACAAATGCCATTGTCGTGTAGAATTTGGGATAGCGAAGGAGGATAAGTGACAATTAAGGAAGATAAGTGACAATTAAGGAAGACAAGTGACAATTAAGGAAGACAAGTGACAATTAAGGAGGATTAGTGACAATTAAGGAGGATAAGTGACAATTAAGGAGGATAAGTGACAATTAAGGAGGATAAGTAACAATTAAGGAGGATAAGCAACAATTAAGGAGGAGAAGTGATAATTAAGGAGGATAAGTGTTAATTGAAGAGCATACGGGAAATTGTTTGATTTTACCCTACTGGCTACCAGCATTTATTTAAATACCAGAGGACCAATCCAACCAAATACAATTAATTTTGGTTAATTTGCAACCAAAATGTTGTCTAAAACGTAATAATTATTTTTGGTATTGGAAATGATCACCGGCTATGGAAAAAAAACTCGAAAAATTATTCACAAATAGATTGCTTAGGTTTCCTGTTTGTCAAATACGCGTGTCGGTATTTAACTTCACCTTGGGTTTCTAGGTCTAGGTTGCATCCGTTCTAGCTTAATAATATTCTAACTTGATCCATCAAAGCTTTGTTTAACACATATTTCAAGAACACATAAGGCATCACTTCTAGAAAACGCGAGCAGCGACAGAAACGTTTACAGATTATTCTCAAAAATGAATATACTACCGATAGCTCTAAAAGTATGTATTATAATGTTGCTGCAATATAAACTAACTAATTGTGGCCGACCTCAAGTTCTACATAACTTTGATGATTGCCTCAAGTTGTTTCAAAATTGCCTATTGAGCATCACCAAACTTGGCGAAATGAGCTTATTATCTGTTTCGTTCCCCATTATCCTGACAAATTACACTCACTCTCAGCAGAATATGGGAATTTCGAAACTCAAAAACTGTGAAGCCAGCTTTTTGATAATTTGTCAAAGGTCTAAATTAATCTGCAAACGGAAGTCATTAAAAATCCCAAAAATCACTCAATGGCCACTCCATTTAAAACCTGAAGACACAACCGTATCCTTAGCCCTTTTCAAGACAAGAAAGCATACGACGTGTTGGTTGTTGTAGGACACACTCTTTGTTATAAGACATGACGTGAGAATACTCTCCTACAAACATTTTCTTTGAAAGGTAGAGAAAACTTCCCAGAACCAACAACCGCTTGGGAACTTCTGCTATTACGTTTTACGCGTGTAAAATCGAAACAGGTTTTGGTAACAGAATATGTTACACAGACAGTTTATCTGTTTTGTCATCACTGTGTGGAGTGGAAACCGTTAGCAAGCTATAAAATACATGATTCTAATAAATATCCTATCAAACCCGAGGCGCTGGATCGAACAATAGCTGCGTTCAACGCGGATACAGACAAAATACAGTGGGCAATAACAAAAAGCGACTTTAACTCAAAAAAGCCTACTAGTCGCTTTAGAAGCCTTAAACATATGAAGAAATTGTATTCCAAGGACACGGACAGAACCTAGATAGACTGTCAGATTACTTTTTGATGTCTTCGGTAACGCTACGTACTTTTTGATTGCTAAAAATGTCACTCCATCGAATAAGAATAAGTACACTGCTATAGTTAAACAATTTTGGCATTCGAATCGTCACTATTTGTTTCCAATTCACAAAGAATATACTAGTCAATCTTAGTGCTATTAATATTCATTCTTGACACTAGTACGTAAATCGTTAATTAATACACACGGAAATAAATTAAATATGAATTAATCAAATATTTATTAGTTTTCAGTAAACAGGAACAAAATGTCAGACAATTCCTGAAAAGTGATTCCCATAAAGTCGCTGCACCATTTAATATTTTTAATAATGGTCAGGGCGTCTCAAAATTTCAGATAACACGATCAGTGTTTCATGACCTGGGATTTAAGATATTTTGCATTCGAAATTGACAAGGAAATCGCTTTGTTTCTCTATAAATTAGGCTAAACTGGGGTAACCTGCACCGAGTTATAGAGCGAGTAGTGTATTGGCGCGAGCTTTCCAACATCCATCCTTTCATCGCCTGGACGTGCATTATTTTGCGTGCATCAAGAAAGTAAAGCTCGAACAAGATTGCCCTTGTTTAGTTCGGTTCTAGTTCTTGTTATCGACCTTGTTCAACTAAATTACTATTCAGCTAGAAGCCTGTAATTTACGACAGTCCATTTTCAATTTGTTCCAAGATTAAACAACGAATTAAATAGTTAATTTCTTTTGGCTTTTATTTAATAAATCTTCAGACAGATGGATTGTTAAAAATGTCAGCGTCAAAATGCAGTGGTTTAAACGAGAACTCCATTGAAGAAGACATGGAAAGTACTCTGCAGCCTGTAAAGACGATGGAAGATCTTCCCCCTGAAGTAAGTCATATTGTTTGTCTCTCCCTTGAAAACATCCTTCGATTGTTCATTGATGATTTTTATTTATTTGAAGGTGCTGACCATGATTCTGGAGTTCGCGACTGTGGACAAAAACAGGAACAACATGTTAAGATATCGGCTCGTCAACACCGAATGGAAGGACATCATCAATTCCCTCATCGCTCAAAACATTGTCTCTGGCGACTTTCCAGTTTTTCCAGGAATGAAGATCGTGGGCGGTAGACGAACCTACGATAGACTTCTTGTTGCCGTCTCCGAAACGCGGTTTCTCCCTGGTCACAACCCATTTCCGTTCAACTCTCTACTTCTCAGTGGAAACCAACATGCTCCTGATATCAACTGCAATTCTGACAGTTTCAACGTCCCGATGAGGTTATCAACATTTGCGTCCAGATTCGGTGGAAATTTCACTGCGTTCACGCTGGAGGATCAATTAATTCCCGTTGAAATTTTCGCTGCAATGCTCAGTGCCATGCCCAGCTTGAAGCGGCTTAACCTCGTGGATGTGATGCAGGTGAATACCATCATTAAACCGGATGCGTCCCTCCAACCTGCGCCCCTTCTGCCAAGCCTTGTCACTTTGGAAATCAGTTCCACATTAAAATACCGAGGTGGAGATCAGCGAAGAAATCTACTGTACTTATGGCTCATCGCATCATACGCTGATCACTTGGTTTCCTTGAGTATTGAAACAGTTGACGCTTTTCCCCCGCTCCGAAAAGCTTTTGAATACTATCACGCCTTTGAAGACGACAAAAAGTTCCTAATTGGGGCTACGCCAGATAGTGCTTTTGGGAAGCTGAAGCAACTCAAAATCGTCCGCCCATCGAAGGACTTTTTGAATCTCAGTGAAACTCTTTTCCTTGAGGGACTCTCTGTGAGGGGCTTAGCAAGACAAAACCAAGACCACCCCGATTTGTGAGACTTGGCAGGATTCATTGCCAAATGTGGGGGTAGTCTGAAGACCCTCTGCATAGACGTTGACTGGCGAGAGCTGGTGAACTGGGAAACAATCTGGAACGTTGCCGGTCGCGATCATTTTCTACCCGCATCGACAGTTCCTTCAAAGCTGAAAACGCTGGCAGTCCATTACCCGACGGAAGAGTTCGATGGGACCATTCTAAGCTCCGAGTTGCTCTTCTTGTTTCCAGCTTTGGAAACGCTCCACCTCCTCCGCTTCCGGTCCAGTAGTTTGGATAATGAGATCAGCTTAGTTGGAGATGATGAGGGTGAGGCTGAAAATGGAGCGATTCAAACGGAGAACGAACGGGTGGAAGAAATAGTGGCTCTGAAACAACGGTTGGCTTCCTGTCGAGTCCGACACTCAAGGATCACGCAAGGAATACGCCTAGTCAGATTTGAGATGGTTGAAGTTCAACACGGTCTTCCAGAAGAAGCAGGAAACCATCCGGATTTACCACAGCTGTGGCAGATGGTTGCTATCGGAATTTCCGACAGAACGGCTGTGCGGAACAAAATGGCTGGGATCTTCAAACGATTGATTGCGCTAGGTGAGAAGAAAGAAGAACTGATTGCAGAACAGTTGGTCGGAAGAAGAGGGTTCTGGAGTGGTTGCGCCAATCTCAAAGTCGTCTCTGTCAGCTCTGGTGGAGAGCCTGGAGGGGATCTCTGTGTTGTTCGGAGACCAGATGAGTCCTAAGTTTGTTACTTGAAATCAAAATGTCATCAACATGTAATATTTCATTTTTATTGGAAATAAAAACTGACTGAAAAATTGCTGGTGTTACAATTAGACTCATTTTATTCATTAATTATTTCGTTTGAGCGTGGTTAAGACAGTGGTTGCTTCATGGGCATGCGAGAAAATGAATGTAGTTAAGGCGCGGCGTATATTTAAGAGCGAACAAGTTACCAGGTTAATGCTCGATTACCTACGATATAAAAATTAGATAAAAACTAACCACAAACGTTTTCGTAAGGGGAAAGACTAATCTTAAAGTATTTGCGTTTTCCGTGCGTTATTAATTAGCCGACCGTTGAATATAATGATTGTTATTTATAATTATGACTTATGACCATTATAGCAAAGGGTACAAGGAGAACATAGAGTGTGAAAAACAACAAAAAAAAGCTCGAAATTCAAACTGGATCAGACCAGGAGGGGAAGTGCTTTTTTTTCGTTCCACAAAACAAAACTGTTTCGGCAGATCATCAACCTGATTTTTGTCAGGCATTCGAGTAAAGTTTTTAATTGTTTAGATTAAATTTTCACTCTTGGAGGTTAACTGGGTGATTGGTTGTTAGCTGGTGCATCAATTACGTCCAGGACTTCACAAACGAGCGGCTGAGAACCCCTGACGTTTGACGAGGAAGAAGAGAGAAGAACATGTCTCAACATCAGAAGACAATGGAGGATCTTCCCCCTGAAGCAAGTCATTTTTTAGTTTTAAAAGCCGCAAAGCTTGTCTTATAAAAGAGTATGTTGGCATCATTCCTATTGTCATATGAAGTGTAATTGTTAAACTACTTTTTCAGGTGGTGACCATCATTTTGGAACACCTGACCTTCAAGGAAACCAGGAACAACACGTTAAGCTACCGCCTCGTAAACCGCCAATGGAAGGAGATTGTGGATTCCCTCATCTCAAAGCGGATTGCCTCAGGTGACTTCAAAACTTTTCCTGAATTGAAGATATTTGGAGCAGGAGGACGGCGCCAGTATTCCCAACTCCACGTTTGGATCAACACCAACTCCGCCATGTTTCTTGCCGGTGAAAACTCGATTCCCTTCAACTCTCTTCTTCTTGCTGGAAAAAGAAATGTGAAGCATTTCCATGAAACACCGCGACCCCGAATCCCTATGACTTTGCCAGTATATTTGTCCACGTTTGGAGGGAACCTCACCACCTTCGCTCTTCATGATCAGATAATTCCATTCAGTAATCTTGCAACAATTCTCGGCTCAATGCAGACGCTTAAACAGCTCCGATTGGTGGATGTGAGAATGCCCAAATCTCACATCAAAGCTGGGGCCCTGGCACCACCTCCTCCTCTTCCGAACCTAGACACGGTGGAAGTCACGTCCAGCTATAATTGGGAACTCCAGGATGAGCGAAGGAACATCTTATACGTTTGGCTTATTGCGTCATATGCTGACCAATTGGTTTTCTTGAACTTGGATACTTCAAGAAGGCCATTCCCAGCTCTTCAGCAGCGACATTTGTACTCTCATCGTTTACCCAATGGAAAATCCCTCTCTATAGCCACCACATCAGACTCTGCCTTTGGAAAGCTGAAGGAACTCAAGGTCTTCAATGCCAGCTTGGAATTCATGCAGTTCAGTAAAACGCCAGTGCTGCGCAACCTTACTGTGATGGATATTTGGAACTTTACTCCTAACATACTAAACTGCACCGCATTCATGGACAAACTTAGCTCTACCCTTGAAAAACTTCGTCTGGACGTCAGTTGGCCCAGTTTAGTAGGGCGGAAATCATACGAAAATGTTGCTAGGAATGACTTTGAATTTGTACCTGGAGCTTCTATTCCAAAGTTAAAAACGCTTGCAATTTTTTACCCGCTCAATGAATATTGCGAAGAGATTCTCAACCAGTTCCTTGTTAAGTTTCCAGCGCTGGAAGTGCTTCAGTTGATCTATTTTCGATGCCTAGATGTTGAGGACGTTCTTACCGAGTGGCAGAATCCTGCTGTAAATGTTTACGTGGAAAAGATCCGGAATGAAGTTGCAGAAGGTGATGGTCAAATTGGCACGTTAAAAGACCGATTGTTTGGACTTCGGACTGTCAAGAAGTCTCTGGACGAGGCGCGTCAGCGCTTTGTGCAAATGCACTACAACGAGATCGAAGAGCTGAGAAGTGCCATGGTCGCTGCGAAGCTGGAAACTGTCGCAATTTTCCAGCGGTTGGATGCTCTGGGTGAAAAGAAAGAAAAAGTCATTGCGGAGCAAATGCTGGAGCGGCAAGGAATTTGGGGCAGGTGTCCGAATCTCAAGATCGTTTCCGTCTGGAAAGGAGATCCTGAGGTGGATGTCTGTCTTTTTCGCAGACCAGATGACTTTTAACTTTAGGGAGATGCTACAAAATAGTTTCTATTCAATTAATTTATAAAAATTTGTTAACCTATTTGTTTTCTAAAGTCTTTTCATCTTTTCTCTTCGTTGAAATAAATCTCCCGAGTTAACTGTAGCCTGCTTTTTTGAAAACATTTTTGTCGCATTAACCATCGATAATTTTAGTTTGCAATCATTCTAATCAATTGTAGGCGGGTAATAACGAACGAAACGCACATTCTATATGATTAGTTTTTCCCTTTCAATTAAGTTTTGTATCGTAATCTAAATACCATGTTGGAGCATTAAACTGCTAACTTGTTCGACTGTAAATATACGTCGCTGTCACTTAACTACATTAATTTCTTTGCATCAACATTCTTAGAGAAATCTGAAGCAACCACTTAAACACAAAATTATATATGTACTGAATAAAATGCGTCTAAAAACACAAACAACTTTTTATTCCGTTTTTTATTTCCCATAAAAATTCTATATTACATGTTGATATTTTGATTTCAAGTAACAAACTTAGGACTCCCTTGGTCTCCGAAAAACACAGAGATCCCCTCCAGGCTCTCCACCTGAGCTGACAGAGACGAGCTTGAGATTGGCGCAACCATTCCAGTACCCTCCTCTTCCGACCAACTGTTCTGCAATCAGTTCTTCTTTCTTCTCACCTAGCGCAATCAATCGTTTGAAGATCCCAGCGATTTCGTTCAGCACAGCGGATCCGCCGGAAACTCCTAAACCGATGGTCATTTGAAACATTAGTCGTGACCTTTGGCCCTGTTCGAAAGTTCCGATTTGAATTTGCAATGCATAATTACAATCAGCACTGCAGTAGCTTTCTAATGGTGTATCATAAGCTATCTTGACCTTTGACCCTGTTCGAAAGTTCTGATTTCAATTTGCAGTGCATATTCATCATCAGCACAGCAATACCTTTCGAATGATATATCATAAGCTATAATGGTCATTTGAAACATTAGTCGTGACCTTTGGCCCTGTTCGAAAGTTCCGATTTGAATTTTCGATGCATATTCATCATCAGTAGAGTAATACCTTTCGAATGATGTATCATAAGCTATATGTGACGCTTATCAATTTAGTTGCGCTTATCATTTGACCCTGTTCCGGTGACCCCTGATAACCCATCTTCAAACTCATCCTCCGCTTGGACCTTATCTATCGATTGGTGAAAACAGAATTTCAAAATGTCAAACGGTTCGAAAGTTATCGTGTTGACAGACAGACGGACGACGGACGACGACACACAAAGTCTTCTTAATATGTACCTAAAGGTACATAATAATAAACCCGACAATCCGAGATGTAGCGATGTACCTTTAGCGGATGTAATTTGCGGCTTAAAAAACGTGTCATAAATGAAATCCTCAATGGACTAGCTTTCGAATGATATATCACACCTAAGAGTGTCATTTGAAAGTGCATGACCTTTGACCTCGGTTCGAAATTTCTGATTTCAATTTGTAGTGCATATTTATAATCAGCACTGCAGTAGCTTTCAAATGGTGTATCATAAGCTATGTTGGTTAATTGAAATACTTATCGTGACCTTTGACCCCGTTAAAAACCTCCGATTGAATTTGCAATGCATATTCATCATCATCACAGCAATACCTTTCGATTGATATATCATAAGCTATAATGGTCATTTGGAACATTAATCGTGACCTTTGACCCTGTTCGGAAGTTCTGATTTGAATTTGCGATGCATATTCATCATCAGTAGAGTAATACCTTTCGAATGATGTATCATAAGCTATATGTGACGCTTATCAATTTAGTTGCGCTTATCATTTGACCCTGTTCCCGTGACCCCAGATAACCCATCTCCGAACTCATCCTCCGCTTTGACCTTATCTATCGATAGGTGAAAACAGAATTTCAAAATGTCAAACGGTTCGAAAGTTATCGTGTTGACAGACAGACGGACGACGGACGACAGACGACGGACGACGCGATACAAAGTCTTCTTAATATGTACCTAAAGGTACATAATAATAATAATGACAAGGATAATAATAATAATAACAATGATAATAACAATGATCATAATAATAAATTAATAACTACTGTCATGGAAAAATGCATTATTACAGTAGCTATTCAGAAATTTGTACTGGATTGTACATCTCCGCTCGCCGATAATCCGAAAATGGTCATCTTCCATAATTAATTAAAATTGTTGCGCATTAGTTACAGCTTTGGTTCCAACGGCATTATATGTACAAGAACTTGTATTTTCATGTGTACATAGAGTAACGTGAAAAATATCTTATAGCGCTATGGTCAAATGGAGCTGTCTTTGCTCTGTTTACTTTATCATTTCTTGGAGCTCCTTTTCCTGGACTTTGAACTCTATAAAAATGAGCAATGAAAAGACTAATGCAAAATACATAAAACTTAACAACAGAAAGAATACAAGTGGAATAAAATGCTGTTTGGATTCATCAGGAATGGAATATTTCTACGTGCTTGAACATTTGTGCATCCAATATGAAACTTGAAACCCGCAGTGTGTATACTTTTAATTCGCCAGCTTTTAATAAATAAAGCATATTATAAAGCAATATACACAAATCGGCATGGGTGCAGAATCTTCTATAGCACTATAGTGCGACTAGAGGAGGAAGAAAGGGAGAGAAAACGTGGAAAGAATGAAAAAGGAGAAGGGAAGGAGAGGGAAGGAAGGAAAAAGGAGAGGGAAGGAAGGAAAAAGGAGAGGGAAGGAAGGAAAAAGGAAGAGGGAAGGAAGGAAAAAGGAGAGGGAAGGGAAGAAAAGGAAGGGAGGAAAAAGGAGATAAGAGGAAGGGGAGGGGAGGAACAAAGAGATGAAAGGAATCGGAAGGGAAGAAAAAGGAAAGAGAAGGTTGTGAATTTGTGGCAAATGGTGAAACATAATGTATTGAAAATTGAAATTTTTAGCGCAAAATGGCTGATTTATGTCCTGTCATTAAGCGTTGAATTGCAAAAAGAAGGCAGCCTAAATGACTTAAATTTCATTAAAATTACCCCAAATAGCATTAACTTATCAAAAAATTCATTAAATCATTATCGAAATGTCCAAAATTGCTCTCAAAATGTGGAACATTGCTCTATAAACGTGAAAATTTCTCTAAAACGGGAAAACTTTATGAAAAATCTAAAATGAAAATTACCCAAATAGTTTATAACTTAGAGTATGTTTATGCATCGGAACGGGGGGTCTGGGGGGCATCGCCCCCCAGGTAACTAAAATTAAAATTTTGACAGAGGAAGTTTTTAGGGTCGACTAGAGGAAGTTTTTCATGCTGAAGAAGATTCTGCACCCATGCAAATCGGTATGTGTTTACCAGCGATTAACTCGCTTTTCATTACGCTTTTTGGGTGTTAGGTTTCAGAATGAAACTGTAGAGAGTTTCGAGTATAAGTGGCTCAACAATAATGCATTTCTCGAGCAAGAGCAAGCTGCTACTTAACGGATGGCAAATAGAAAATTAAATTTTAAATAGGATAGGTAGTTAATATTACATTCGTGGCAATATTTAAAATGTGACTATGCATTAAAATGTAATTTCTACATATTGATAAGGCTGTAATCTACCAACTTATTATTTAATTTTATCAATTTGAGTAAAATAATTGTGTAGCTGGCATGAATAAATTGTATCGCGGTGTAAAATAGCATCCAGCAGAACATGTTTACAGCTGAATATCAAGAATGGCTTCGATTTTTTTCCTCATCGCTCACCCATCTATCATTGTAGCGCTTGAAAATCGTTGAATCTATTAACGAATGGATTCTTCCATAATTTTTGTTAAAGGTTATCTAGCTGGTTACTAGTTCAAGTAAGAAAGAGCATTGTGAAGGAATGAGAAATTGATGTAAAGCAATTTAATATTCTTAGCTACTAAGCAAGAAAAGAATACTATGCTATACCATATCAACTCAACCAGCATAGATAGATTGGAGAGAATATCAGGCAACAAAAAAGCAAGATTTAAAGGATGGGAATATACATGTAGTGAATTGAGATTGCAAAATTGTATGCACGAAGCCTGACTTACAAAGACTTTGACGGATCAAAATATGCACAAAAACAAGTAAGCAACGTGCATGAGTCTGGTGTACGTATCTTGCATTTCAACAGACAACTTTCTTAGAAATGCGAGATGGATTTAAGAAGGAGAAGTACAACGAGCAACAAGAAGGACTCTCCAATCCTTTTCAACATGCAAAGGTACACATTGAACTAACGAAACTGCCAACGCCCTTGCTTTACACTGCTCCCTGTAGGCTGTAAACCAACGCTTCCTTCTTTGTGATTCCAATGCAATTGTACGCTTATGAAAGAATCCGGAGTAGAGCAGAGAGACGAAGCCTGTAGAAAAGTATATTCAGTTGAACGTGGGTCGGCGTTGTGAGTGCTGTGTCCTCACACGCTGTCCCAGATCGGCAAAGTTAATGTCGTTGAAGTATATTTTAGCCAAAAGTTGCCGTACATAATCATGTATTCAAATAAATTGAAAATTCAAATTGTTAGAAAAAGAATCCAGAATTTCTTTAAATTTGTATACTGCTTAGTGAAAATACATACTGCTGTGCTCTTGTGACATCAATTTTCCACTGAATATACAAACGGTTAATTGTGGCTGGTGAAGGACAAATTAATAGCTTAAGTGTAATTTTTGCCAGAAAATGAGGGTGAAAAAGGATAAATGTGAATATATATTTCATACTATGGTAAGCGGTTACATTTTTAATTAATGTTTTTGTATTCAACCTCTTCAATTTTTCAATACTGAATTTAATACGAGGGAGCTGGCTATTTTATATCACCTGTATTAATTCTAGAGAAAATGAAAACTGAACAATTCTAGCATTGGTTGAGTTTGTTTTTTCCTTTCGATCTTCATTGGGTTTAATTTTAACGACGGTTTTGGGCAGATATTAAAGTTCCTATATCAGCATACGACTCTAGTAACAATCTCAAAATGCCTAGTTACATGAGGCAGGTACGGTCCATACCATACCAGTGCGTTGCATTTAGTATTAGGTCGCTTTTCTAGTTTGGTTTTGGAGTTTCGTACGCCTTATAATACACATGCACGGTAAAAGGTTACTCACTACAGACAGACAGAATTATCTCATTCCGATTCGCTCAAGTGATACGCAAGCGTTTATCATTTGGTTCTGGAGACTAGCCTGGCTTGCTATATTTTTTTATAAAAACTTTCATGCTTTAACTGGAGTAAAATTTGACATTATCTTAATACAAAGTAAATACATGGTTTGGAATAGGGGTTCAGCGTAAATAATGATGTAACCATAGTCAAACTTTTTGTGAATTTTGGACTGACTAAAACACTTACACAACAGATATGTAAGTGGTATGTATTCATGACAGGATCAAATACAACGCATTCCTTGCTTCCTTTTCCATCATCATCATGCATTGCTGCAATAATTACGTTATATCAGCGATGTGCGTTTCCTATGTGCAATTTGTGGGAGTAAATAGTTGGATTATGTTTTTGAATGAATCAAAGTTACGGTTCATTCCCATTTGTTTACATGGATAAGAAAAACCGGACAGTCGACAGAAGTAGGACAACTTTCCAAGTATTTTTCATTCACTATTAAATTGAAAGTGAAATTGTGTATGTTTCAGATCACTTCTCTTGCTTTCTCTGGAAGCAATTTTTCTTATTGGACAAATATTATCAGAATCCTAATAAATGTCATTTCTCTTTGTGAGTCTTTACACGGAGGATATACAAAACATGCGTAGCAACTGAAACACTCACATGGGATGTGGATAATTTATTATTAATGTAAGTCTATAAATACTCATGTTTCCATTTGTCATGTTTCCCGATAGGTTACATTGTGACGAAGCAAATCGTACCGACTCAAAAGGAATAAAGGATGTTACACAATATTACTTCCAAAGTGTGTCCAAATAAATCAAATATTGAAGCCAGTGACTTTGTGGATGACATTTTGCTGTAGCAGAAATAAAAAGTGGAAAAGAAGCTAAAACTTTGAATGAGTCTCCTGTAGTGAGTGCAAGTGTCAGCATCAGCTTTACTTGAAAGGAAGAAAACAGCGGCACGCACTGAAGGGTAAGAAGTCACTCTTTTAATATTTTTTAAAATTTTTATAATGATTCAAAATATCATGCACAATAAAATGTTTTAGCTCAACAAACCATATTCTCTCTTCCTTCAATGTTTTTAAAAGTTCTCCCAGAATTTTTCTCATTTCTCCCTAGATTTAATAGTTTCTCTCTCACAGTTTTAGGAAATGATTCAAGCGATCACTGACCTCAAGATTAATTATACCAACCGACTTCACCATTTCTCAATAGGCTATAGCCCGCTGCTGATGAGTGGGTAGCTGAAAAAATCACAACAATACAACAACAACAAATGCAGGTAATGACTTCATTTTTCAATTTGACATTACAGTTTTAGAATTTACATTTATTGATCTTGACAGACCGCTTCAGTCTTACCCAACTTTACTTTCGTTTTCCTTTCCCGTATACATACCCAGATGGGGTGTAACAGGGTTTGATTGGGTAAAATATAACGAAAACGAAGGTTTGTGAAACCTAATATTCTGAGAATCTTTCTTCATATATTTCATTGGATAAATTAACAAAATCAACTCTTTGAGACTTTTTGAATCTCATTACTGGAATAGATGTATACATGATATAGAGAATATATACTACTACATTTGTGTTCGTATTTTGTGCCAAGCATTTTCCTTCTCCGTATAAGAAGTACTAATTTAGATTTAATCATGTTAATTTTACCATGTGTCTTTGTTTCCGCAGATTTAACAGACGGAATAGTTCGTGTCTTTTGAGGGTGTTAAAAAATGTTACTCAGCATGGCGTCCATTACTTCCTCCATAAACCCGTCACACTAACAAGGTTTGATTTTCAAAACTATTAAATGTTTTACTACTAGTGTTAGATCACACCTATAAAGTTATTAACAGTTATTCAATTCCTATTAAGTAAGTTGGATAGTTTAGACCTTTACAATTGCAAGTTAATAATATCACATACCTATTGTATGCGGAATGGAACTGTGTAGAAGGGTAATATGTTTAAGCCAAAGTTTGAAATTGGACGCTTTTTCATATTAAATGTTATAATATTAAAATGTTTTACTTTCTTCTGTTTACGTAAACAGTAGTACCTCTTACAAATAAGAAATTTTGAATCAAACCGCAATTAACGATTTTTTTTCAAATATTTTTTGTTACTTTTTTAGTTGCTATCCAGATACGCTGTAATAATTCTGAATGACATAATATTTCTCGCATTTGTTTTTATTCAAGCAAGTCCCTCCATTCTATGTTTTTGCTCAACTCCATAGCTTATGTTTGTAAATATTTAAAGATGTAGTTTTGTTTTTTAGTTTGATTACCTTTTTACGGCAACAATTTTTCAAGACAAAAAGACTTTTATAGCGTCTTTGTAATATAGAATTTTCAGTATACTGTAGGATAATAGCTATTTGTCCTGTGATCTACATTTTAACTTACTCATTCCTTAGCTTATTCAAACATGTTTGGTTATTACAGATTTCCCTGGATCTGCAGCAAGTTGTAATACATCCAAGTTCCAAGGCTCATCCCCCTACAGCTTTCATCCGTGTTGTCTTCACAAACCTTCTACTCAATTCATCGTCCCAAAGAAGACTGCGATTCTTTCTTGTTAAAACTGGAGGAAGGATAAGTTCTGCACTAAGGTTCTGAATTCAATTTGACGGCAATTTACGCTTTGGTTAGAAAATTGGAATCAGTATTTTTTAAGATGTTTCAACGATTTAAAAAACAAATTTTTTACATTGATTTTTTCGTTCATTTCCTTCTGCCAATTAACTGAAACTCATTGTGACATACTGCATAAATTTGTTCAGGTTAAATTATTTACTAGTTTTATTTATAGGTTATTTTAGTTAAGGAATACATATTTTTAACCATAATATTACTTCATAGCACTAGTCTATAGGGTTAATCACATACTGCATGTGACTACTTGAACACATCCGATCCCTGTATAGTCTAGTACACAAAACTGCTAGCAACATTGGTATTATGCCTATCCCACGTAATCTGCGACTCCTGCATAGTTACTGTATTGAAAATTAATCACGACCATACATAATATCCTGAAGTACAACTTTTTTGCTTGGAGTAATGGTTCTTAATTTACATGTTTGCAAAAAGCAAATTCCATTGAAAAAATACTTTTGCATCACATATAATTTGCAATTATAGATACGCATCGATATGCTTGCTCACATAACTGAATTTAAGTAAAATTTGTGTAATAACCGAACACTTTATGTGAACTTTCCTATGATTTATCTCTAACTTTCTTCAATGAGAAATTCGTACAAAAAGCCAAGTTGAGTTTGACAAGTTTAATGCTGCTCAATTTATACTGTTAAAGTAATGGATAGTCATCTTATTTATAGTAGCAGGTTTATACTTGAGATGTACAAGTAAAAAACCAGTCCATGTCCGCCAAAGTGCATAAGGCACTCTCGATGTAAAATGAGATTTGGACTGGATACACATAAGAATTTGTTTGCGTCGACGTTTTATTATTGTGAATAACAAAAATAGGAATTTGGGGATGTTCACAAAATAAGCAATTTGCTATTCACATTTGGTTTAGGGAATCGAGTCAGCTACACACATGAAAAGGGTAGATCTTGCTACCTTATTACAACAATCTGGAATTGACGAATTTCCAGAGGTAACCACTGGAGAAGAATTTGGTCAGCGCTTCCATTTACTTCAATCTCAGTCTGAACTTTAGGTTATCGGAATTATTAGGAATCGAAACCAAAAAGAACCGGGAAATCGAATCGAAGAAAGTCGACTTTAGAAAATCTAAATTAATTAGAGCCGATTTACATTGTAAATGTAATACAGTGTAATCGAAACGAACTGAATAGTTAAACAAGATAAAAAAGAAAGAATATCACCCAATCCAAATATCAAGAAACTATTGAGAGAAATGTAATTTTCCCCTTGACACACTTCCTTCGGTTTTTGCACTTGGGGTTGAATTGTAGGTCTGTTATCTTTTGGGTCATTTTTGCAAGCCTCATCATCGTCATCTAACTTGCGGGGACAGTCCCAACGATAGCGCAAACCTGTTAAACTTTTATTATCCATTGTTCCTCCAGCCACTCGTCAATTACTTGGAAGGCTATCATTCTTCAAGCAAAGTAGTCCGGAAAAGTATTTTTCGATAGAAAGGATGCAAACTTAATTAGATATTTTAAATAACAATTCGAAATGAAAAGTGCACACATTATAAATTATAATTTACCACTCTATATAACGGAACGAAAGAGTCTGTGAAGTGGGCAGTTTAGGTCGCAATCGCTTTTTAAAAGCAACAATTGAGTTGGAATAAAAACAAGTTTTGATACCTGTCGAGTAACCAAATACAGTTATTGAACTCATAAAATATTGAACGGAACCAAACAAAACCGATTGAGTCAACCAAATTCGATTTTAGTTAAATCGAATAAAGTTGAGCCGATTTACAATGTAAATGTTTTAAAATATAGTCGAAACAAAACAAATAGTTAAACAAGATTAAACGGATTATCAGTTTAATTTAAACCCGACATCTGGAGAAAGGCCCGCAGTACAAAAACTGATATTAACTGCTCTTTAACCAAGATGTCCCAAACTTTGACGCGCAGCTAGACATTCTCAGGGAACAAAATACTTTTCATGAGATGAGGAACACGTGGCTACTGCCAAAATTTTATTTCGGTTATCCAATGATCAACAATTGGCAATGAATGCGGATGGAATTATCCTCTACAAGGCTTTTGAGATTAGAGGATAACATGAACTTACTGAAGTCATTATCCATTTTTTAGAGATAAGTATAAACTTATAGGTTAGGTATGTAGATAGTTTAAACTTTATGCTAAGGAATCCAAATAAGTTCCGAACGATTTAATCGAATATAAAACGTGTCTATATCAAAATCGAATCAACCCAAGCATATAACCGATTGAGTATCGAGTCAACCAAAGTCGATTTTAAAGAAACGAATCAAGTAAAGCCGATTTACAATGTAAATGTAATACAATGTAGTCGAAACACAAGAGATAAATAAACAAGATCCGGTTTATGTATAATCGCTAAATTCAATACATTTCCTAATCCTGTGTCTAATAATTGCCTCGATGGTAGTTCTTTTTACTAATCATAAACTGTGCAATTCAATTCCTAATTCTGATCATCAGTTGCAAACAAACGTTTATCTTATAGTGGAACTCATTCATTAACTCATTGTGCTTACAAATCATTTACTTTCACCAAAATCCACTACAGCAAAGTTTTAGACTCGCCTTGCATTATTCTTACCCCTCAACCTTGTTGATGCGGTAGTTCCAATTGGGTGCATTAGAGCATTAGTGCATTAGAGCTCAGTTGTTGTAGTGAGTTTTTTAAAGACTCCGACCGTGAAAATATCAAAATATACCATAACGCGATTAGGACTAATAAAAAACATTTTTGCGGATGGAATTTCGCTAGTATTTCTCTGAATAAAACATCTAGAATTCTGACTTCTTGAACATACTTGACTATGCATGCATGAGCAAGTACACTGATTTAGCGTTAAACTTGGATCTATGAGAGAAATGCACAATTAACACAGAGGATGACCTTATAAACCAAATGTTCGGATTCTTTAAAAACCTGGAGTATTTGTCCTCAGCTGAAACATCTACAATTTTAAATGCCATGAAGTACACGTATTTCTGCTTTGCACGATATCGTAGATTTGAATTTGATTTGGGCAAAAATAAACATTACGTACTAATACATGTCTTTAAAAATGTTGACACTTCGATGAACAACGACACTTTGTCAAACAAAAGTATCAGAACAAAATTCAAATAATTATCCACTGATTTTTTAAGGTACATAGACTGAAAGGTTAGGTATGTAGTAGTTAGGTATCTAGTTTAATGTCTATGCTATGGAATCCAAATAAATTCCGATCTATTCCGAATTCCGAAATAAATCGAATATTAAACGTTCTCTGTAATAAAATCGAATCAAACAAAGCATAGAACCCGCTTGGGTATCGTGTCAACCAAAGTCGATTTTTAGAAAATGAATCAGGTAGAGTAGATTTACAATGTAAATGCAATACAATTTAGTCGAAACGAAACAAATAGTTAAACAAGATTAAACAGATTATCAGTTAACTGCCCTTTAACCAAGATATTCCTAAACTTTGATGCGCAGCCAGACATTCTTAGGGGAACAAATACTTTTTCAAGAGATAAAAGGGTAACATGAACTTAGTAAAGCCATTATCCCCTGATTTTTTAGATATAGGTATAAACTAATAGGTAAGGTATGTAGATAGTTTAAACTCTATGCTAGGGAATCCAAATAAGTTTCGAATGATTTAATTTACTATAAAACGTAACGATAACAAAATCCAATCAACCCAAGCACAGAACCGATCGAGTATCGAGTCAACCAAAGTCGATTTTAAAGAAATGAATCAAGTAGAGCCGATTTACAATGTAAATGTAATACAATGTAGTCGAAACGAACCAAATAGTTAAACAATGTATATCAGTTAAATTTTTTCTTAAGCACTATTATTTAAACTTTGATGGCTAGTATTTTTCTGAATATTGAATTCTGACTCAACTGGCGCATTAGTCTCCTTGAAAACGTTTTGTTTCCAAGCTTTTGTTGAAGGGCAGCAGATCACAATGGGCACAGTATTGCTTAATCTTAGTGACGCCAATCACTTTCCTGGAGTAGTACCGGTTCTCTTCAAGGTTTTCCGTAAAACTTCGAAGAAACAACGAGTCGATTTACAATGTAAATGTAATACAATGTAATCTAACCGAGTAGTTAAACAAAATATAAAAAAGCTTATCAATTCAATTCAAATCTGAAAAACATCGCGGAATTCAATTAGTTACGTACACTCGAACTCCCTTACTGGTACCCTTTGCATTTAATTAAGAACTGGCGTTCTCCACGACGATTTCGTACTTCAAGAATCTTCTCGACCTAGGAACTAGCTCTAAATTGGTCTGATTTTGACAAGTTAAGGTGGCCTCTTGTTTGACTACCTTACCCAAGGATTTAGTAGTAAGTCCATAAACGGCCATTAGAAAACTAATGGTTTGCCTGTCTGCACCATCGAACGTCGTACTCTTCAATATTTGCTACCATTATTGTAAAAATAACAATTTGTATCGTTTTGTCATGATGTCAAATATGACGGAAAGGAGCCGCATTGACTCATTGTACTAAATTTTTGTAAGAAATGGTGGACAATGTATTTCCTACCAATTTAAGACTTGAAAACCCCCTTCACAGCTTATTAAACACATCTCAGAAGTTAAAAACTATACAGTTTCTCCTCGGTTGACAATTTTTGAAATGGGCGTTGGTGTTCGCAAAGCTTTCCCGAAAGTCTCCAATGGGCACGCTGCTGAGAAAGCACACAAAATTCTGACTAGCATCCCACATCCCAATTTACTTTGGGAGCGAAAGATTAGGAGTGACTGTCTCCACCATAATTTGCATACAACATGAAACACTTTTAGAGATTCATATGGGCACACCTCGAACATAACTTGAAGTATCTATGTAACATTATTACAAAACTAGAGGCGGTGGGACCGGTAACGTGGACCGATTATACAAATATCACAACAGTTTTATCGGACGTTCTCTACAGAATTTTGAAATCAGATAGGTTAGATATGTAGATAGTTTAATGTGAATGCGAAGGAATCCAAATAAGTTCCGAATTTTTAGTCGAATATAAAAACGCATCCAAACCAAAACTGAATTGAATCAATCAGAACCGATCGAGTAACCTAAAGTCGATTTTAATGAAAACGATTCAAATAGAGCTGATTTACATTGTAAATGTAATACAATGTAGTCGAAACAAAACAAATAGTTAAACAAGATTAAACAGATGAGATGCTTGTTCGTGAAGGTGTTGTTGTTGAGGCTAGAGATGGTATTTCATGCAGGTTGTCGTCCATGAGCTGTAGACAAGGATTGTCCAGAGTTTGAAGGGGAAGGTTGTTCTCCAGTATTTACTGGAACTTCGGGAGCAATAGTTCCTGTCGTCGTTCTCCCTCCAGCAACAACTGACGATGAACCTCCCGCTATTGAAGGGTTAGAGCGTCCTACTTTGGTTCTCCAATGAATCCAGATGGAATTATCCACTACACGTTTTTTTAGATTAGACGATAATATGAACGTACTAAAGCCATTATCCACTGATTTTATAATGTATAGGTATAAACCGAAAGCTTATGTATGTAGATTGTCTAATGTCTATTTTAAGGATTCCAAATGGGTTTCCGAATTATGTAATCGAATATAAAACGTATCTAAAGCAAAATCGAATCAAACCAACCATAGAACCGATCGAGTATCTAGTAAACAGAAGTCGGTTGTAAAGAGACGAATCACGTAGAGCCGAATTACAATGTAAATGTAATACAATGTAGTCGAAACAATCCAAATAGCTAAACAATGTTTATCAGTTCAATTCTCCCTCAAGCGCTACTATTTAGCTAGTATTTTTCTGAATATTAAATTCGGATTCAATTGGAGCATTAGTCTCCCTGAAAAAGGTTTTGTTTCCAAGCTTTTGTTTAAGGGCAGCAGATCACAATGGTCACAGTATTGCTTAATCTTACGAGGAGACTACTTCAAGTGATACACGTGGATTTGCCCAAACTTTGGCAAATCGTTCATTTTACTAAGCAATGAACGTGTGTAATTGGTTTTCCTACTACGGGCAGACAATTCAAAGTTATGAATTTTATGGATTTTTTGATCCCACGGTTTTAAATTTTTGAAAATCCTTATGGGAGATAACATGGAAAACTGCAATATCGTACCTGTTCAATTTTTCAGAAATGGGGAATTTCATGGGGAAACTAATTTGGTGAAAAACCACCTTAACAGTCAATAAAACCAAATTTGAGACGCAAAATCGGTTTCAAGCCACATAAAGTCAAATGAGAACAAAACTTTTTATTGGTGCGTGCTGAGTTAATTGGATTTAATAAATTTGAGTTACCTGTTCTAATTTTCAGAAATAGAGAATTTCATAATGGAAGTGGACATCCCCGCATACATCAATAAATTTGGCCAGTACGACAAATTTCCCATGTTATCTCCTACAATGATTTTCAAACATTTAAAACCGTGGGATCAAAAACTCAAAAAATTCATAACTTCGAATCGCCAGCCCGTAGTAGAAAAACCAATTACACACGTTCATAACTCACTAAAATGACCGATTTGCCAAAGTTTGGGGCAAATCCATGAGTATCACTTGAAGTAGTCTCCTCGTTAGTGACGCCAATCACTTTTCTGAAGTAGTACCGGTTCTTTTCAAGGTTGTCCGTAAAACTTCGAAGAAACAACGAGTCGATTTACAATGTAAATGTAATACAATGTAATCGAACCGAACCAGTAGTTAAACAAAATAAAAAAGCTTATCAATTCAATTCAAATCTGAAAAACATCGCGGAACTCAATTAGTTACGTACACTCGAACTCCCTTACTGGTACCCTTTGCATTTAATTAGGAACTGGCGTTCTCCACGACGATTTCATACTTCAAGAATCTTCTCCACCTGAAAATGAATTAAACACATAAAAATCAATTCATTTCAAAACATTTGGCTAAAAACAGGATAAACATTGACTAAAATAACTTAATACCATTAAAAAGCTGCAATTTCTTGATAAAAAGAGAAATTCACCACATACTCTACCTCCTTATCCGTCGCCTACTCTTGTTAATGTGCGGCTAGCTGACTAACTGTCATCCTCAAGGGTTACCTCATGAATATTTTGCCGGTTTTCACTTTGATTCTTAACTCGGCTTCATGGAAAAGGCTTGTCATCCAATAAAGAGCTGAGCGCTTCAGCGAATCTCCCACGCCTTTCTCAGCTGAGCTAACCGTACGATACTTTCGAGGGGTTTCACTATCATCCAGTAAAGAAGGGGACGACGACCACTTTGAAGATCTGCTGGAAGTAGCAGCAGTGGAGTCAGAGAAACCCGAGTATGTAGTAGTATACCTAACGTATCTAGTTAGATGTCTATGCTAAGGTATCGAAATAAATTCCAAATCGTTTAATCGGATATTAAACGCATCTATAACAAAATAGAATCAAACCAAGCATAGAACCGATCGAGTATCGAGTTAATCAAAGTCGATTTTAAAGAAACGAATCTATAGACCGATTCACAATGTAAATTTGGTACAATGTAGTCGAATCGAAACGAATAGTTAAACAAGATAAAAAAGAAAGCTTTTCAGTTCAATTCCAATCTGAAAAACATTGAAGGACTCGACTAGCTAGGTGCACTTTAATCATCCCAAATAACTCTGCTTCCAATATAAGCGACGACTTTTTGTGAGCATCAAATATTCGCTTTTTCAATCGGAGCTAGCTCTAAATCTGTCTGATTTTGACCTGTTAGGGAAGCCTCCTATTTGACTACCTTACCCAAGGATTTAGTAGTAAATCCATAAACGGCCGTTAGAAAACTAATGGTTTGCCTGTCGACACCAAGTCGAACGTCGTACTCTTCAATACCTGCTACCATCATTTAAAAAAAAACACATTGGTATCGTTTTTTCATGATGTCGAATATGACGGAAAGGAGCTGCAATAACTCCATTTACTAAATTCTTGCAAGAAATGGTGGACAATGTATTTCCTCCCAATTTATGCAAGTCTTAAAGAAACCGATCACAGCTTATTAAATACATCCTAATTTGTATTTGTGAGTAATTTCTTCTCTTGGAGAGTTTTTTATTAGCTCTTTGTAGCTCAGATGTGCCTCAGGCTCCCAACTAGCGTTGTTCAGGCCGTAGCCTTTCCATTTTACCAAAAACTTCCTTGTTTTTTTGTCAGATCGTACTTTCAGCAGTTTTTTGACCTGCAATAAAATAAAAAATGGCTTAACCTGATTAAATCCAGATTTGTATTTGCTAAAAGCCACCAAAGCAAATAAAAGTTTTAACATTACAATCAATATGCATGCAGGTAGATTTGAAAAACAATCCTGAGTAGTTCCCTCTTTGACAAGGGATAAGGTTTCAGCAGGAGTGAGAAAAACTGTGTCAGAACGAGTCTCCCATATTCTCTAGAAAAACGGACTGATTACAGGATCAACAATCCAACCCTGGAATTCAGATTTTTCTGCAAACACATAATTTTGTTCCATTTTTAATCGTGGCTCAACCGTTTTGATATCAGCCCAAGTTATATTTCTAGCGGGAAACGACAAAAGGTTCCGAGTCCATTTCTCTTCTTCAAAACAGACATCCGAACTGGTTCAGCGAGTAATGTATTCTCGTTTAGAATCCTTGAAGCTAAAACTGAATTGAGTAAATGATGTAAATTGTAAAAAAGTAAATCATTATTTAAAACAAGATTGAAAGCACTTCAGTTACATCCATAAATTTTGAGTTGCTAATTGTTAGCTCCTTCATATTTGATCCATTCATCCTTCAAAAGCCCGGAATGGCAACTCCAGCCCCTCAGTTCAAAGTTTTTGAAATTGGCGTTGCTGTTCGCAAAGCTTTCCCGAAAGTTTCCACTGAGCTCGCTGCTGAGAAAGCCCACAAAATTATGGCTAGCGTCCCACATCACAATTTACTTCGGAAGCGAAAACTTGTCTCCACTATAATTTGCACAGTAGATCTACACCAAAATCTACACGAAAAAATTTGTGGGATTCATTTGGGCACACCTGGAACAAAACTTGAAGTATCTATGTAACATTATTACAAAACTAGAGCCGGTGGGACCGGTAACGTGGGCCGATTAGACAAATATTACAACAGTTTCATCTCACGTTCTCTACAGAATTTTGAAATCAGATAGGTTAGATATGTAGATAGTTTAATGTGAATGCGAAGGGATCCAAATAAGTTCCGAATCTTTAGTCGAATATGAAAACGCATCCAAACCAAAATGGCATCGAATCAATCAGAACCGATCGAGTCACCTAAAGTCGGTTTTAATGAAAACGATTCAAATAGAGCTGATTTACATTGTAAATGTAATACAATGTAGTCGAAACAAAACAAATAGTTAAACAAGATTAAACAGATGAGATGCTTGTTCGTGAAGGTGTTTCTGCAGGTTTTTGTGCAAGAGCAGTAGACAAGGATATAGACAGCTTCGAGGATGGGCGGATTCTTTTTATGAATTAGCTGCGATTCGGGGGTGGTGGCAGCGTACGTGTGTAGTTCTCGTGGGCACGGAGGTGCGCTTCAAGGGCTCTCAAGTTCAACTTGGAGTTCTTGGGTGGCGGAATTCGGTGGCATTGGATGCACACCGTTGACGCGAGCTGTTTCACTCACCATTGCAAACAAGTTTAGATTAGTAGCGTTGTCATAAGAGGAGTGTGAGGAACTTATGGAACTGTTTGGTGGAGTAAGAACTGGTGGTGATGATGAGGATGTAATCCTTTCGTTTTGCTGCAGTTCAAAATTCACAGGTTGGGCTTCAAAAGTTTTTAAGTAAAAATGAACAGGAGGAAGTGGCGGGGCTTCATAAACAAAACCACATTCTGGAAGACATATAAGGCATATAAGTATGGATTTTTGTGGTCGGGAATTTTGTAGGTGGAAACACCGGGGTCTGTATTTCTCCTTCCAAACGGAAGGGACAGGCCGGAAGTTCCCATTTTAAAGTATTTCAGGGTTGTTAATTCGAATTATAATATTAATACTCATCAGGATATAAATTTAAATCCGACATCTGCAGAAGGACACGCAGTATAAAAACTGACATTAACTGCTCTTTAACCTTATTATATTATATATTATAATGCATTTAAATTTATCTGCTTGAACACACTTATTTAAACTTTAAACGTTATGATTGCGTGAGATATGGCATGATGGTTTGTTGCTAGCAGTTAAAATAAAATATTTTAAGGTATCACTTATCAAAATGAGGTTTAAAGAATTAGGCAATAGTCTAATTTCCTATTTGTAGTGTACAATTTGTCTCAAACAGAATTGCTGTATCATATTAGATCTCGTTCATGTAGAAAGATGTACTCTAAACCAATCAAAGATACATTATAAGCCGATTCATTCAAATAATATTTCCAAGTGAATATAATAAAAGTGTAATGTAGTACAACAAAACATTTAACACATGCTGCTCATACATTTCATTTCAAGTTTTCATGAACTTTTAAAAAATAAGGTTATAAGAATTTTTGGTTTATTTTGTTTTTATATGGCATATAAATTTGAATAATGTCAACAGAAAAAGACGCAGGTGGACTGTTTTGTTGAATCATATTTTGTGTTGGGAAGACCATGACGAAAGGATAATGCATTTTTGACTTATGATTATGAGACTTATGACACAGTAAATAAAAAACCAAACATAAATATTTCTTAACTCAACATGATTGCATACAAACTCGCAAGCATCATAAAAAGTATCAACGAATTGGTCTCACTGAATGGAAATGGAGCATAATATCATGAGCTGCACTCATACAAGTGTTCTAGTAAAAGCCTGACTCTAAAAAGGAGGAAAATCTACATCAAAAGGTAAAGTTTTTATGTTGCTCTGCTACTCTGTTGCTATATGCTTGTTTCTATATATATATCAACTCTTTTGCTCTATACGTTCGTCTAGAAGCATTTTTGCTACTCGCTGTTGTTCTTGAGGGAGAACTTTGAGATTAGGACGCAAAATTTGTTTTATTTAACCATACTCGCTTGTTAAATAACGGTAGATTTAATGAAATATGACTGACCATGTAAATACAAAAGAACGAGAGAAAGTTTCCCTAAAAATATGGCAAGATGATGCATTTCAATGTCATTTAAAGTAGTCCATCGTTTAAAAAATAAAAAACAACGACGATGTCGTAACGCAACTCAAATCCATTTCAGCTATCATTTCAAATTTTTACCTTATTTCCATACATAATTTAATGTGCATCCCTACGCTAGGCTTTTAGATAAACTTGTGGAACCCAAGCTGAATATATTACTTTTACAAAATGATTTTAATGTTTAGTGTGCTCCGCTTGCCTGTTTGATAGCAGAGTTACCGTTACTACTATATCACGCTATACAGTCTTGTAAAAATACTGAAGGAAATATCCAGGTTCTGAGCAACAGTTTTGAACTAAATTAAATCTCTCAGCCCTACCAAGGCACATACTTTTGTAGACTCTGTGTATCAGGGTTGCTCCAAAATGGAAAGAGAAGCGCTGATTTTTTGTGAGCAAACAAGCAACTAAACGAGAACAAAAAAAGTCATGCATTTCTCTCATTACTCACACGCCATTAAAATTTCCTGATCACAAAGGAAAGAGAACAAAACCAATGAATAATACTCGAAGACATGGCTTAATCAATCCAATTTAAGTTCAACTACCGTGTCCAGTTTTTCTCTTTTTATGAGTGTTATCCAGTTATGACTTGACATAAAATGCACATGAATATCAACTGCATTTTTCCAGCTTCAAATAATATCAAGTAGGCTCATTTTTATGCTCAAAGTGACTGAAGAATGCATGTTGTACTGCATTTCATTGGATCGTGTGCCTACAAAGAATGAAACTATTCTTCCAAATGAACTGAAATCAAATATAAAGAACTAGAACTACTGGACATAAAATTTCATAGCATAAAATTAGTAAAACAAAAGCCTAAAATCACGATACGTTTCTCATGGCAAAACGTTTTTGGCGTGTTTTTATGGTATATGTAACACCACGAAGTGTACGCTTCGTACAAGATAGTAAAGTACAATTTAGAAATGTAGAGTTTATGGTTTTCCAGATGTATTAAAATGTCATTTAGTTGCAAAATGTTTCAAGCTAAAGTCCTCTGGTTACGTTACACAAGTTCTCGAATTTTCATGTTTTTATGTTTTATTGTTGTTTATTTGTCAATTACAAGCTCTTCATTAGATTATATTACAACTAAGCAAGTTTACAAGTTTTCTAATAATAAAAATAGAAAATAAGATTCAACTTATTCAGTGACCACCAAACTACTAGAGCTCTGGATGGTGAAAAATGAACTGATCATTCTAGAGTAAAATCCTGTCTAGGCATTGCATCACCCCATACCTTTTCCTCCTCGAGGCAGTTAATGGCATCTCTCAAATGAACGGAAACTTGGCCAATTGAGAAAACACAATATAGTAGCTGCAATCCGAGTTTGCCCAATTTTTTCAAAAAGCTGACATCGTCTATCTTCAACACTTTTTCGGTAAACGTAAGTTTAGACAATTTTGATAATATGAATCCAACATTTGTGTATCCCTTAATTTTTATTTAAGCAACAGATGTGTGAGCATGTAGAGCTACCAAACTTTTAACAAGTGTATCATTCATTTGGGTCTCATCCAGCATTAACTTTTCTTGTACCTTTTGGCTAATCAAGAGCAAGTCTTGCTTTTGGCACTCTAGTTTTGTAATGACTCTAGTGTCTCATAAAAATTCTTTCTCAGTGCATCATCATCATCATCACTGGACTCTCCAAAAAATTGTAAATAGACCTTTTTACAACCAATAACAATCCTACACTCTTTAATATTCCATAGAATATTTTCCCTCGAAATGAAAAATTGACTCCAGCTCTAATATACCCGAAGGTGATAGAATTTCCACCAAACATTCCACTGTAAACTCCGAACTAATGTTTATTTTGTTCAAATTAAAAATCGAATGAAAATGTTCTACAGCCCTTTGTCGACGATCGCTGCTAAAACGATTATGAGGTGGAAGTGGGGCATCCCAAGACTTGAAACTATTCGGATTTACCAACATCTCTTTCTCAATATCACCTGAACTGTTGGAAACTGACAAAATCAGTCTGCAAGCCTTAACGGTTTCCCCATATTTTTCCATCTCAATAAAAGTTTTAGTTAACTGCCAAAGAGTGTTTATAACCATATCACTCAACTCCGGAGTATAATTTTCTATTAGGTTTTCATAAACCTGAATCAAAAGTTTACAGGTAGGATTCTTGGAACTTTCCTAATCCACACTGGTTTATAAATACCGAAAAGCGATTATCGTATTGTGGTGAAAGCGGCTTATAAGCGCTGCCGGACGCAAAAAGAATCATATCAAAATTCCATTCCTGCTCGAGATATTCATGTTCAAAGTTAGGCCATTTAAGTGGCACGTGCCATGCTAAATTTTTGAAACTTGCTTTAAAAAAGCACTTCCCAATTGTTTAGGGGCCCATAATTTTTACAGTTTGTTAACCTTTTTTTTTAGATTTAGATTTTATTTAAAGGCTTATGGGGCCTGTGGCCCATGGAGCCTGTGCAGATTTCTCTTTACATGATAACAATAACATAGTTGAGTCTTGTATTGTATACCTGTTACATATTAAATTTTTGAACATTTCAAGGACAGTAGTCGTAGTTTGGCACTTTGATATAATGTAATAAGTGTGTTGAACTAAATGAATAAATAAATAACATAATGTGTATAAGATTTGGCTAAAATTACTAATATTGTATAATATATATAATATGATGTATCGAATGTTTAGAATGATTGCATTAAAAATTAACCTAGTGATTGAAGGTATACATGGAGTTTTTGAACATGAATGTCATATTACAGTTTGAAAAAGCAGAGACAGGTGTTATATATAACCAAATTACTATGGAAGGTAAGTATGCTTATAATATAATATGTAATGTTTTGTTTAAGGCTTTTAGCAATTAAACTTGGTTTTTAATAAGGGTAGGCATAATTATTACGGAACGTTGCGTAGTTCGATGTTCTCCGGAGTCCCTGCTGGTTGCCGTGATAGATTGCAGATGTAAAGGAGAAGTATCATGATGAGCATAATGCAGACACCTCCCAGTGTTCCAGACACGATTATTATGTAAGTTGCGTTGTCCATGTTCTGAGAGACTGGTGTGGGTGTCGGGTTCGGTTTATATACAACTACTTCTCGGGTACGGGTTGTGTCAACAGCTTGGTCGACACCACCAGCCACAATTCCCCCTGTCACCACTCCCATCATCAATTTACGCACTATATCATCCAACCAGCATGGACTCCATTGGAGATGACGATCGCAGTGACAAGTATCACTAGCGCTGCCTGAATAAGTAATAATAACAAAAGAAATGATAAGTATGTTTTATACTGCTTGACTATTTACCTCACGGGGATTAGTTAATAGGACAAGTTGGTTTAAAGTAAATTAGTAGTTTAAGGAGTGGGGAGTATTACTTTGTAGGGCACCATATTCACGACACCAGGTAGTAGATGCAGGAACTTTTGAAAGATTTGTATGCAGGTATTTCAGAAGTTTACTTAAGTTTTCACTTCACTGTTCGATAATAAACCTCCTTTCTTCGAGACACGAGATTAAATAATCTGAAAGCAGGCTTGCGTGGTACTTATCTTGGACATTAAGAATTTTATTCAGATCGGATGAGTGTTCAGTAATTAGGTCAGGCATTAAGTATTTCACTCTGCAATATTTAAATACTTTGCATTCTAACACAAAGTGCTTTAATGTGTCCTCTTTTTGCATATTGCAGAGAGAGCAAATTGTTCCTTCAAGAACATGACTAAATTTGTTGTAATACAATTGGGAGTTGTTTAATCTTGCCTGCGCAATAATGCTGACCTTTCGGAAAGGGAGACGGTACGTTAGGTACCTTGCAGAGGTGGGCAATTCGGGTATAAGTTGTCGATAATATGCATGTCGGGTAGAGTTATTAACTAGATTAATGTCAGATTGTCGAAGCGAGTCAAGGATATTTTGTGAGCAGACGTGGGCAGTTTAGTAGGAACTTTTTGGTCACTCTCGTCTTTCAGTGCACTTTGTCCGTATTTGTCAAAGATGTCTTCATCTGGTCAGTCCAACTATACACCATATTAATCTTATTGTCCGATTTTAGTGCTTCAAAGCAGATACGAGGGTACCTACTCTTATCCATTGCCAACAGTTTCGAGTAGTATGTGACAGCTTGTTTATATACCCTAAAGCAAGTGAAGGGAGACCCGTCTCTAGTCTTAGTAGGTAGTCCGGTGTGAATTTGCTGACCCCTAGTGTCCTTTTTAAGAAGGACACTTGAAGTCTTTCAATTTCATTTAGGTACCTGAGTCCCCAGATATGGCTGCAGTACAGGGTTACCGATGAAGCTACTGCATTAAACAATTTTACTTTGTCTTTCCATGACACCATTTTGCATTTGCTTACAAGATTTGTCACTTGACCTAGGGCCATCATACCCCTTTTCTTAAAGCTTTGCGCTGCTTTTGAAAAGACCCCAGAACTTGAGAATAAGACCCCCAGGTATGTATATTCATTAACAATTTCGATCTTCTCACATCCATAAAAGAATCTAATGTCGTTCTGTACTCTTCCTGCTTTTCTAAATACTATTACTTTCGTTTTGCCAAGATTGACCTTAAGGTCCAATGACAGAAAATATTCTCGCAGGCAGTTAATTTTTCTTTGCAGATGTCCTGGGGTTGGCGCAAGTAAAACCATATCGTCTGCAAACAGTAGAATATGAAGTTCAAAGCTGTAAGTTATTTTTACCCCCGCAATACCTGCCCCTTTAAAACTTTTTCTATATCTGATATGTAAAGACTAAAAAGCAGCGGTGAAAGTACCTCCCCTTGCAGGAGACCTTCTGTCATTTCAATTTTCTCTGTGTCACCGTGCTCAGTCCTAACCCTGGTAAATGACTGGTAGTAGAGGTTTGTAAGTATTCTTATCGTCTTTCCAGACATCCCTAAAGCGTAAAGTTTGTCCCATAGTTTGTTGTGAGGCACGGAAGGGAAGGCCCTCTCAAAGTCAATAAAAAGCGCGTATACTTTCCCAGATTTCTTTTTGATATTCTTCTGTATGGCAGCGTTAAGACAAAAGATTTGGTCCTCACAACTTCTACCTTTTCTAAAGCCCCCTTGCGCTTCTGGTAAAATATCTTCCGTCCATTGGGTCAAACGTTCGTGAAGGATGTGGGTAAATAATTTAAGGCATGTGGAAAGTAAAGCTATTGGCCTGTAGTTACGCGGATCTTCCGGGTCTCCTTTCTTGTAGAGCATTACAGTGCTTGATTCTTTCCAACTGTCTGGAACCGTTTCTGATCTCAAGATTTCATTTAGAGCTTTCAAGAGTCGATCAAACCCAACCTCAGGTAGGTTCTTTAGTACTTCGTTCGTAATTCCGTCGGGTCCTGGGATTTTCCATTAGGAGTTTGTTAATGCATTTAATGAGTTCACTTCTCGTATGTCTTTGTCCATATCGTTGTCATGGTTGCCGGAGTACTGATTATTATTTGCTTGTCTTGGTGGCAGAGGTCGTTGTAAAATTTTAACCACTGAGTTTCTGTTACTTTTACTGGTGTCTTTGGGTACGTCTCACTTTTTGTATGCTGTCCCGCTGTCGCCAGAATCGTTACGCTGGTTTCTACAATTTGTGACTTGGAGTCAGTAAAACC
>LJIJ01001599.1:0-40302 GCA_001718145.1 Orchesella cincta
GCACGGATGATGAGGCCTCTTTGTTGGTCGGGCTTCAGATTTTTGCGTTGGAGTATGTTAGTTTTCGCATTTTGGACAAGGAAACAAAATACGTCTTCTTCCTTGTGAAGGTTCATGTGACTCCTGAGTCCCGTGGAGCTTAAAAACCGTTTCCCACATTCAGTGCACTTAAATGACTTCTCATTCAAATGAGATCTGATGTGAGCATGCTCGTTCATTCTGTGCCAAAATTTTCGACAAATATTACAGGAATACGGGCGTTCTTTCAGTGAACAGAACGAACATGGGCACGTAAATTTGCTTTTGGAAAAGGATGTTGGGCACCTCAAGCAGAAAAAGGCTTTTCTTTTATATGGGCCCTTAAAATGATTGTCAGGATCTGCAAGGATGGAAAATGTTTTTCCACAAAAAATACACGGACTGTTTTAACTTTTGTGGGACTTCATGTGACCAGTCAATTCACTGCTCAACAAAATCCTGCTCACAATTTGAGCAAGAGTGTGGTTTCTCCTTTATATGTCTTCGCAAATGAGAAGAGAGTCCAAAAGAAGTAATAGTTTTTTCGCAGAAAATACACTTCTTGTTCTTTGGTTTTGGTCGCTTCTCAGGTCCGTGTACGTAGCGAATGTGGTCTTCAAGGTGGAATTTCCTGCGATAGGCTGATCCACAAATGCTGCACTTGAAGGGCCTTTCATTGGTGTGACATAACATGTGAAGTTTCACATGTTGGGATTGGCTAAATATTTTCCCACAAATTGGACAAATTCCGGTTTTTGGTGGCATTTCAAACCGATTTGTCGGAACTTTAATAGCTTCGAAAACTGAAATTGCAAAATACTTAATTATTAGAAGACAATTTAAATAAGTTTTGAATTGTTACATCATCATGATTAAATCATCTAATGAATCAAAAAATTACACTTTTAAATTAGCGTACCTTTAATCAGTGGGAAAAGGTTGGACAGGTATTTTTCCTTGATTCCTTTTGATAGCTACGATATTGCCTCAAGGAAGTTGTTGAATTTAAGTTTATTGGAAGTTTTAAATAATGCTGAGCGTATAATCAACTTTATTTTGCGGTGCTCTGTAGGTGAATATTTTTTTTACAAACAACAACACTAATGTTTCAACATGCACGGGTGCTGCTTGGCACATAAATGCATTGCTCGGTACAAAGCGGCTGTCCTTCAGATCCTTTCACAATTTACAATACAGAGCGTTTATAATATTTTGTGTATTGCAGATATACGGTATACAAAAACATCCATCTCTCATCCTATAGTGGTTTTCCTATACAAATTATATGTGTGGCTCTATGTTGTTGCATGTACCAGAAAAGTTTGCATTGAATGAACGAACCAATTCTCACCATGCATTTCAGTGTCAAAATGAAAAGCAGTCACACCGATGCGTGATCATGATGCCATGTAATCACATGCATTTGCCCGTTGGTGCTGTGAAAGTGGATGGATTCAAAATGTTCAGTTGCAATATTTTCATGAGATATTGGTATTTATAGGTTTTGTAGTAAATAGAAAACTCACAGCATTACAGAAAAGCATGTCAGTAATAACCTTGCCTGAACATTGATTCTTCAATCCTTTGTACTCACCGTAGAAAATAATTGACGACGACTAAAAACTGGAGTTAAGGTCAAAGCAGAGAACTCCACCGCAGACTCGTAACTGACTATCTCCATCCTGAATTACCGACTATTTTTGAATAAATGCGGATGACAAGATCCAAAAAAACAATCAAACTTAAGAATGAACAACACGAGGTGTTTCATTCAACATTTGCTGAGTCTCACAACTCCCCAACTTGGCGATGTTATGTAAATCAATAAAACTTACCTTTTGGAGAACATAATGCATAGTCTTTTGATACCAGGGACGATTTTCATTTATGTACCGAATGTAGTCAACCAAATGAATCTATCTGCGCTTAGATGGTCCGCAACCGAAAAATTTGATGAATCTTTTATTTTTCCATTTGCATGCAAGACTGCAATGTTGTCTTTGGTGAACATTTATCCTACACCTTGTGTCATTTTTTAATATTTTAAACGTATTAGTTTGACCTAATAAAATCACTGTTGAAATGACAACGCAAGACAAACAGGCAGATAATTGGGAGTTGGTGTGCTCACATTTAAATTGCCTGAAATTCTTTCCCGATCAGGTTTAGTCACATTGAAAAAAGCAATCAAAATAAAATATTTTTCAACTGGAAGTGGATGCACGTCCACCTGTAAAAGGTATTTTCTTAGTTTGGTGTTAAAGAAAAATTTGAACAATTCCTAACAAATATATAATGCTTTTGGATAGTAAACTGTTGCCGGTATAAACATTTAAAATTCAGAAACAAGTATAATCATCATCGTCAATTTTTCCCCTACTGCATACCTGTGTACAAGAATGGTCGGATTTTTGATAAACTCAACCTGCAATTTAGATTCGTATTACTTGTTTTTTGTGAACAAATACCATATATGTACACAAAATATTGCAGAATAATATTTCTTCCAGAATATGAAGAATGATAATTGAATTCGTGATCTTTTATTGTGAAAACGCTTTGTGAAACAATAAGATGTACAGCCAAGTATTCGAGCCAAATTTTGATTAGTTGTGTGAAAAATTCTTGAGCAATTAATTTCTTAGCTACTATGCATACATAAGAAGGAGGAAAGTAATGTAAATAATTGGCACAAGACTTTTTCTGATATTTTTATGTCTTTCACAATTCCTTACCTGAAAATGGTCTGGGATTGCAGTTTACAAAATCTGAAAAGTGTAGTGATAAATTGATTATTTCGGTGTAAATTATGATCGAAAGGCACATAAATGGTAGCTACGATATAGACCGTAGCTTCCTAACATTTTAAACAGCACGTTTACTATTAAGCATTTGTTGGTAATTATTAGAAGATATAAACAAGCAAGATGCTGATTATTATTAATTAGTTCCGTAACAAATATAGCTGACAGTTTCAGCTAAATTTGCTGGTAAAAAACTAGGTCGTAGATAAATACTGATTTTACGAGCATGTTTTTAAATTAGCAAAGGTTGTCAATATTAAATTGATTGGAGTCAGCGTTCGTTATTTAATGGGGTTTATTGGGTCCAAATAAAATTGAGTTGAGTTGGCATGTTGTTAATAATTTGCTGACAAATATGTTTAGTTAGCTTCAATCAAATAAAGATTTGGGTTCACGGGGTCTGTAATAAATCAGACTTTTGTTTAATAGGGAATAGGTTTAAAAAAAATACAAAACAACTTTAATGGCAATCAATTCCATTTGTAGCGATAAATTTGAGGAAGCAGCATATTTTTTAAGGGTATAAATTCAGTGGCAGCTAGGAGTATCCATCAGTGGGCATTTGCCCGTGTTCGTCATTACAAATTTGTTAAATATTATCAGCAACGGAACTGGTTTTCTTATTACCATTTAAAATGAAACCAGTCAACATTGCTCTAGGCATTATCCTCGTGCAGCTTATTTGTACAATGGGTTCCAAGACTTGTCGTCGAAGGCATTGCCATCGCCACCGGCACCGCCACATGAGCCAACACTTGCTCAACTCAACTAACCGTAAGTCAGCTTCATATACCAAGTTTTTTCTCAACTCGAGGTAGAAAATTACTTAAAACAAGGAATGTTATTTTTACCCATACAGTCAATGAGCAACTGGATGTGGATGCTATACACGATGAGACGTCAATCCTTGACACATACAGGCTTGACGCAGGGGTATCGCTGCATAAACAAATACAGTTGAACCGCGAGGAATCTGAGCAAGTAATTGCAAACACATACTATTTCTTAGCTCTCGTATCTTTCAATATTACATTTATCATAAAATAAAAAAAATTTCAGCCTTCCATTTGCACTGGCACAAAATCAGCAATAATGAAAGCCCAAATTTTAGATTCTCTCGAGAGAACCTTAATATACTACGACAATCACATGGACACGATGGGTCCTACATCCGAAGATGCCCTTGGTTTGGCGTTTCTTAAAGGTTGTTTTTAAATTCAGGAGAGTGTGGCAAAAATCCTTTGTAATTTAAACATTTCAGTTTAAGTTTTTATTTGCCGTCTTTGATTGATTCTGCTTTTAATGAAGCTGTCGACGACAAGCACGGGGGTAGATTCCAGACTTCATTTCCCCTTTCGAATTGGATTTTAGAAATTTGTGGTGAAACGTTTGGGGACGAAAAAGGTGACCCACCCTAAATATCATTATTATTAAAACAAGTTGACGAAACCTGTAAAAATGACGTGTCTTTAATTCTAGAGTTCTGTGTTGACGTTGCAAAAAGTTGGATTGAACATGATCCCCATTCCTGGAAATCGGCTGACGTGATAAAAGAAAATCAAGGAGAAATAGAGTTGGTGGGAACAGAAAAGGAGCATTTGTGGGGTAAACTGAATGGGGAATGTCAGACTGCCATTGTGTTTCATTGTGAAGTTCCGTACGTTTGTGAACGAACGTTGTATGATCCACAACCAAGATCCATGTACTTTTTAACTCATCAGTTGTTGCAACGTATTTTTACGGAGCAGGTTGACAATTACTTAATTGCCAAGCGTTTGAAAATGATATTTTTCCAAATTGACAGCAATATTGATTTATTATGCAATGCTTTATAAAATTTAGTCTAACTGCGTATCTGCCAAGAAACTGCTAAACGAGCAAGTTAATGACCAACTCTGCTCAAAAATGTATCAAGAAGCCAGACTCATTTCTCAGCTGGGCTATCCTAAAATTTTACGGGATGTATTTTCAGAATATGGTAAGATTTATTGCAAAATCGGTAACTTAAACTACATTAGTTAGTCATGAACACTTTGGTTACGATTTCAGTTGGCTTTTGTGGTTACATGGGCTATCCCAACTTTTTCCGTGAGGACTGGATAGAAAATATTCTCTCTTGGCAAAGTAAGAGTGAGTTTGGTTGCTTCACAGATGACAACTACAAAGGGCACTTTGTCACAAGTGACCTTCCAGTCATTAGACTCAAAACAAGTGCAGAATTACTTCAAAATGCGGTTGGTGAGGAGGAACGGTGTCTTCCTCATTTTACATCGGTTGCTTTTTCAGCTCTTGCTGTGAGCTGGGACTACATGGAGGCTAATTGCAAATGAACGATCCTAATTACCAAACACACTTTTAATTGCCTTTGTTGCGTTTATTTGTAAGGTTTCATGGATTATCCAAGCTAAATTTAAATTTAAATGAATACGTAGAATACGTAGAATAAAACATTTAATAAGGGAGGAAAATAGTAAAAACAACCCAGAGTTAAAAATAATGCATGAAGGCAGCAGAATTGTTTAAAATATCACTGGTCTTCTGAAATAAAAGCAAAATGAAGAAAGCAGCAGCGGAATTAAAAGCTTTACCGAATACAGCATTTACATTTCCTATTTCCCGTTCTACTTTCTTTGCTAAGGGAAATATGAAGGAATCCAACACTTCCTATATAAGACAGTCTCTTCTCCTTGGATAAACGCATAAATTGAAATCATGCCAAATTCACTGGTCTCTTTACTTGGTTGATCACTTCACCCAAATTGTTGAGCAGGCTGAACAAAGGTTGATTGCCAGATACATCCGACAAAATTTCCATATCATGCCGTATATTAGCAGTTTTCCTCCTCCTTACACAATAAACGTATGTTTGCATTTTTTTATTTAGGCATTTTGGCTATGATCCATGTTTCCAGTTTGGAATCATTCAACTCAAATATTAGTCCTTTTAATGAAGGATTTATACGAAGTGAGCAGTGAAAGATTATTATGAAATGGTTAAAAACTGAGTGGTGTGAATGCTAAAATAAATACTGAGATCTGAGTTTGTATGTAGAATGTGAAGCGGTGGCAATGGCTTGTGAGTTGTACTTTGTGCTGCAAATGCAATGTAAAACCTTCTCTGAGGTGGGTGAAATGAGATCACAAGAGAGACAACAAGGACACAAGTATGTTGTGCAGCAAAGTGGGCACTGAACGTTTAATGTATTCAGGTTTTTATACTTTTTCATGTAATGCATTGTCATATTGAACGAAGAAAAGTTGAGTCTTGAACTGGACATGATTATTGTGGACTGAAAATAGAAAGGGACAGAAGGGAATTAACCTCAGAAGGAGGACATTGAATCGAAGAAGCATCAAAGATTGAAGTATTAGCATAAGTAGATTTAGGATTACTCTCATATACAAATTAGAATCATCCTCCATAACATAATGAATTAGAAAAACATCGAGATCTTTCTTGAAATGATAAACAGATGAACGGATATCTTGAAAGGAAATAAGCAATATTGGATAACAGCATATATGGAATATAACAGCCTACTAAAGCCATAAATTCATTGAAGCATCGGGAAACTTTGCATTGCAAAGCTGAGTTGAGTTAAACCACGAGAAAAAGAGGTAGTGAATACATGGTTTACTTTCAATCTTCATTTATTTGTGCTTTCGCATGCAATCCGCGGTGCTGAATTCAAATCAAAGTTTGCCCGGAATGTTAAAAATGATTTGTAACTGATTCCAATTGTCTGCTTGATAGGGCATGTAATTAAATCTGGACACGAATAAAATAAATTTGCTTTAAGTGAGTACTTTTATTTATTTACATTCGCGAATTTAAATGGTTTTGATATAATCAGTTGAACAATTTTTTGAGGTAACTTTGGTAATATAAGATAAAAAGGACGTTTTGCACAATCAACACAAATGTCCCTCCGTTCAATAAAAACAAGCCAAATCGCAACCACTCAACAAGTTTCTGAATCCGTCAACATTGCGGAAAACAGCTTGCCTAGTAGTTCTTAGGTAGAACATTTTTCGGATACTCCCTGAACTTGTCACCATCCCCATGTTGGCTATTTCCGGCTGGAAAATACCTTGCAACAACAAACACGGAATCGCATCCCGGACTCCTAGCAATTCCGTAGCCAGCCAATTTTGTAGACTTCCAGACGGTGGCAGTAAAATGTCCAATTTTGCCTCTTGTTTTCTGTCCTTGCCAATACGGCCATGGATAGTCTTCAACCTCTCTGTACCATGAGTTTGCCATATCCACTCCAGTATCCCCATCATCACCATTTGTATAAGTCCCAGTGTTGATATTCTCCCCAGTGCTCTTACCCTGATATTTGATGTTGGGGCTGTTCTTATCAAAATTCTTTTCGTGCGTCGATTTGCAATAGTCAGCTGCCGCAAGTTTTTCGGCCCATTTCTGTGCCTGGGCATTCAGCGTGGAGTCAAGGGTCAATGGAGGAGAGTCGTGACGAGCTCTGTTCTCATTCTCACGCTCAAGTATCGCTTCACGGAAAGGTTTTGGGTTTGACCAGCGGTATTTCAATGCGCTCATTGCTTCATCACCGTTTTGTCTCTCAGCAACTTCAAGAACACAGTGTGCCAATCCTCTGAATGGGTAGGCATCAGAGTCTTCTAAATAGGAAGAGAAATCCTTGGAAGGAGCTTCATTTTCGTTCTGTTAAACGAGAAAAAAAATGTTTGAATATACAACAGGTTGTTCATTTTTAAATCTTTAAATAGAATTAATTCACTTACATCAATGAATTTTCCACAACTGGATGTGTATGGTGGATCCAGAAATTTTCTAAACAAGGTTTTAATGTTGCGCTTCAGGTTTATCATTGCATTTGCTTCTAACGCTTTAATGAAGTCCTAAATATCAATCGACAACATAAAATTAGATATGCTAATTTTCTTGAAAATGTAAAAAAGTAATGCATATAAAATAAAAAGAAAGTTACCGGATCAGTAATCGGTTGTGGTTGAGGATCTGCTTGAATCTTGTACTGCTTTTCCCACTCGTTGTCAGCGAATTTCATGTTGTTCTCGCAGGAGCCCCACAAGTGATAGTCATTTTTGATATTGACAGTGGGCAACTTGTGCAGTCGATCCAACCAGCATGCTCCCCTGCCAGCCTTGACCAACTTTTGTCTGCAAAAAACAATGAACATTTTAGTTTTCTAAAAAATGAAATTTCCTTGCAATTCTCTCATCCAGAAATATTACAATAAGTAAAGTTTTCTTACAGTCCGTAGTTCACATCAGCAGAGCTGGCAAGTAGCGGTGAAGCGGCGATGAGAATGGCCCAAAGAGCCATCCGACTTGATGAAGTCTTGGCCATGTTCTTTCTTAAAAACAAAACCGGTAGCTAAAGAAATTGAGACGATGATGATGATGATAATTGAACTGATGTTGGTTGCTCCAAAGTTGGTTCGTTTTATACCAATTCTCCAGAACCATAATATTTTGGCGTGATATGAAATAATTCTACAACATTGATAGGTATTTTCAGCTGGAAACTTATACAAGCAAGTGGTTCTTAATGATCCAGGAAACAGCATCAAATCTCATTCGGATTTTTATAAAAATTCATTCTTAATGAATTTCCTCATTGGGGCAAGTTGCGTAATATTGTAGAGCAGTAGGAATGAATATCTCTCATCTTGGGATCATCATCATCTCCTGCCTTACACAAAGTAGATTTTTGTTTCCTTGTGATTTTGTTTTAGTTGTGTAATTAAAACTGAACACCCATGCTGAAAGTTTTTTTTTATTATCATCATCATAAAACTTACATAACTTTATACCAACAAACTCCACAAATGTAGGTAGCGTACCTCATCCTGAACCTCACCATGCGTAATACTTTTGTCTGTAGATTGGAGATATTTTCCCACGCTCTTTTATACTCTTCATTTTAATTATGTAACTTAATGGGTTCTGGTAGACTGCGTTTGTAAACTCAACCAAGCAAAGATTTATCATTCTTCCATAACTAAAACACGCTGCCTTCCTGGTTGTAGAGTTGGGTTTTCCATCAATGGTAAATTCTCGTACCAGCCAAATACCAGTTGTTATAATTATTGTGGAAGGTGTAAAGCTGAGCTGCTATTTTTACTTGGAATGGGTACCACCATAAAATCTACATAATTTTATACACAAACCAGTGACGCAACGCTTGTTGATTACCTAACTCCAATTGCGTATCACAGATATGTATTTGATAGGAGATAATATTTTCTTTTGATGTGAGCCATGAACTTGTGAACACTTTCGTGTTCCGCAACTTTATAGAGTTCAGGTAGTTACATCCAACGAAGCAAATATTTTCCATAAGACTCCATGCTTTTTATGAAAGCGAAAAAATGTTTCTTCTGTTGTCTTCCTGGTTTTTAACTTTTCAATGAAATGAAAAGAACGCGAATAGGCAAGAACCAGCCGTGCCAGCCACACATTGGATATGCTGAGTAGCGTGAGAACTATGTCGTTGGCTCATCAAACTTTTTACGAACTTTACAGCTAATTATCTGAGCCGCTGGTTGAGTTTGTTCAACTTCAATGATGTGGTGTAAGGCTTACATAAATTGAGTTTTGCATCAGTCCGCTTTCCACACAGTTGCGACCAATGTATTCCATAATGTTGTAGTACCTACTTTGGATTTGTTGGTGTGAACAATCTCAGTTATAAAACGAAAAAATTAAGCACTACCTCATTCATTTTGGCTCGGTAAAGGTAGAATGCATTTACGATGGTAAATGGAAATGTAGCCATCAAATCAAACAAAATGAAAGCCAAACTTCGCTGCGGATGTTTCAAAAGTTGTGTGTAATAGCTCAAATTGGTGACAATGTTATCTAAGCTGAGATTCATAAAATATGCTTGAAGTAGTTACGTTTTATTTGCTACTGCCATTGCAAACGTTTTTTATTTACAATTGAATAACATTTTTGAAGTTAGTTTGGGTATTAAAAAATAAACAGGACATTTGTGAACCATCTACACAAATGTCCCTCCATTATTAGAAAGAGTTGTATAAACAAGCCGAGTCGCAACCGTGAAAAATTCTCTGAATTTTTAACAAAATCTATTGGAATGACTTGAAAGTCATGCGAATCCTAATAGTTTTTCGGGAGAACATTCTTAGGATATTCCCTGTATGCGTCATTATCCAACCATTCCTGATTTCCGGCAGGGAAGTACCTCGCCACGACAAACACCTTGTCACATCCTGGACTCCTAGCAATTCCGTAGCCTGCCAACTGGCTTGACTTCCAGACGGACTGGGTAAAATGTCCAATAGTGCCTCTCTTGTTAAATCCATTGTCAGCCGGCCAGGGGTAGTTTGAGATTTCGGTGTACCAACTGTTAGCTGCATCCATCCCTAAGTCAAGGTCTTCACCTTTGTATCCAGTCTCTGCAATGTTTTCACCAGTGCTCTTACCCTGGTATTTAATATTGGCGCTGTTCTCATCAAATTTCTTTTCATGTACCGATTTGCAAAACTTTGTTGCAAGTGTGTCGGCCCATTGCTGTGCCTGGGTGTTGAGAGTTGAATCAAGGGTCAATGGGGAGTATTGTGCGGGCTCTGTTTTCATTCTCTCTGTCAATTATCGATTGTTGGAAAGATTTTGGATTTGTCCAACGGGATTTCAAAGCGGTCATTTCTTCCTTTCCCGTTACGACGCTTCCAGCATGCAATGAGCCAACCCTTTGAATGGGTATGCACCGAATTGTCTTTCAGAATTGAAGAGAAGTCCTTGGAAGGAGCTTGATTTTCGTTCTGTTAAAATATAAAACGGCATTGCTGGAAAGTTTTTAGATTTGACAATTTTGGTAAAATAGTTTGTCCTCACATCCATAAATTTTTCACAGGAAGAACGATATTCGGAAGGGAGACGTCCAAATTTGGATTTCATGTTGGTTTTCTGGTTGGGTAGAGCATAGCCAGTAATTGTGTCCTCTGATTCACCCTGGAATATATCAAATCACACGTTTATTATTTAAACGGAAACCGTTGGCGAAAATATTATTATTATGTTACAAAAAAATTACCGGTAGTTGATCAGCGTAAAATTTGTACATATCGTCCCACTCGTTTTCCTCAATTTTCATGCGCAATTCGCAATTTTGCCAATATAGTGCCGGATCCTTAATCTCAACTGTAGGCAGCTTGTGAAGTTTTTCAACCCAGCACGCACCTTTACCGGCTTTGCTGAACATTTGCCTGAAACATAAAATCCATTGTTTTGTTTTCATAATGTAAGTAAAATATTATATTCGAGTAATTTTCCTTACAGTCCGTAGTTCACATCAGCAGAGCTGGCAAGGAACGGTGAAGCTGCGATGAGAATAGCCCAGAGAGCCATTCGACTTGACGAAGTCTTGGCCATGTTTTTTTGGAAAATGAAGATCAGGAGCTGATAAAGATGAGATGAAGATGATAGATAAACTGATGTCGATTGCTACAAAGTGGCCTTATTTTATACCTACTCTCCAGAAATATGATTTCGTTTCGTGATATACGAAAAATAATGCTAAATTTTTCTTAGGTATTTTCAGTTAGAAACTTGTTCAAGTAAATGGGTTCAGAGGAAACTGTCATCAAGTAAGCATAAGTAAAGTTCATTATCAAATTTTTACAAAATGGAGTTATTTTAAAACTTTTTATCTTCAGTTTCCTCGTGGGAGCAAGTACGAGTAGTTTCGTAATAGTTCAGAGCATTCAAAAGGAATATTAGTAACTTTTGCATGACGAGCGCTTAAAAAATCCAGTTTGGGTTCTTTGTGAACATGTTTTATTGAATAAATATTATGGAAAAGTCATGTTCATTATTTTTAATTTTAATTATTACCAACATAAATAGAATCATCAATGCGGTCAGTTATGTAGTAGCGCAACGGATCCAAGTAGTATCATTCATAATTTAAGTGTGATAATGATATAATAATATTTTCAATTTATGTGAGAACTTGTTTCTGTAATGCAAAATATCATGAGAGAGATGCTTGGCGTTGTGTAAAACCAACAATGCTAACTTTTTCCATAAAAGTTATTTTTACGTTCAATACGTTGGCTTCCTGGTTGTGGTTTTGGCTTTTACTATATGAACATAAGCAGAAATTCATCGTACCAGCCTGGAATCAGGAATTATAAAAAATTACAGAAAATTTTTGTTCAATATTTTTATGTCGAGTTATTACCAACATATCAAAGGAGTCGAGCAAAGTTGGTGGCGTGCTGATCCAAATACTACGGTACTTTATTACATGTGTGTTTGCAATAATGAACCAAAATGTAGTCGACTATGATTCCGTTCATGCAAAGAAGGAGAGTTTAGGTACTCCTTGTTGGTAATCCGCGATCCATAAATATTTCATTTATTTATTTGAGCAAAACAGGTTTGTTCTTGGTGGTTCATGAAATATATGAAACAACAGAACACTTATGAGAGACGAGCATTGTACCAGCCGGTACTCTGTCTGCCGGAAATCGTAAAATTAGTTTGGCTTACTAACCACATAATTGTGTGGATAAAATATTCAAATCTGGTTTTGTGCTGTTCAACAGGATTTGTAAAGAACACGAGTTGAGTTTAGTGCCAGTCCGTATCACATTGTTACTTTTATGTTGAAGATTTTTGGTAATACAGAATTCAACACATACGTTCCTTGCTGAATAATACGAACAAGTTTGCTCTTCACATACCCAGCTATGTTCTACTTACATAGACTCTATGAACAGACCGCGCTGACGAGTATTTTAGTTGATTTTAAAAAAATAAACCACGATGATTTCAGTTCCATGGCGAACCAAATCGCAGTCAGGTATCAGTAGCAGCTACGGGTGCACGCTGCATCACAGGTTCAACAGCAAGAGAGTTAAAAATCATAGTTTTGACCAATTGAATAAACTGTAAGCGAAACGGCTGAAAGTGCGGAGAGATGATAAACAATTCTTCACCAACATAATAAAAAATTCAATTACTAATCTAACTAATAGATTTATTGGAATTACCAGTTAAATTTGGATCCCAATTTACGAAAAATAAACTCATCCGGACTCAAAAATCAATATTTTTGCCTGATTAGTACACTTTTTATCCAAGTTGCAGTGTGTCCATGTTTGTGCGAAGACCTTTAGTGTTTCTGTCAGAATATCCGTGAACTTTCAACTTCCCCATTATGTTCCACTACGTATTTAATTTATATTTGAATTACTAGCCTTCTACGATTTTTTGTAACAATTTTGTTTTTTGAATAGAAGATGATGATGATGATGATTACCCAAATTCACAAAAAAATATGCATTGCCAGTGCGTTTGTGTACCCCCAAACAATGTAAATACTGTTTGCTCCTTGTGAAAAAAGTATCTACCACTATATCGAATATTTATTACTTGAATTTTTTGCTCACACTGATACAATGATTGATGAATGTAAGTTTGCTAATTAAGCTAATTAAGTTTGCTAGATGGTATTGTCACTCTTGTCCAGTTTCAGGACAACTAAATCCGTCCAAAGACGTTTGCACAAAAAATACCGTCGGATTTCTTCCTTCCTGGTGAGAGGAATTGTAAAAACCTTTATTCCGTCAAAACTGACGTTCTTTGATAACCTTTAGCTTTGAGAAAGAGATTGGATTATAAGCCAGTTACACTCTTAGATTGAGAAACTACTGTAAGCACTTACTTAGCGAGGTAGCAACATTGGGAAACTCATGCAGTATTCCGTGCTTGACAAAACATTTAACACTTTGATTGGATTCGATTCCTCCAAGACATATCGGCCTTTAGACAGCTTTAACCATTTCCTGGTTAAAAAACTTTTGCCGTCGTAAGAAAGTACGATTCTCCAATTTTGAACAGGCTTTTCTAAACATTGCAAACAACCCTTGAAGTTGTAAATTATTGGGAATATCCAATAAATGGTAATAAAGTAATTAGTTATTCATTTACTCAACTGAATAAAATGTTAATTGATTACTGGATTTCCGTGTTCCACACTACATTATAAATTGGAGTTGAGAAACTACGTATCTTGTATAGGTCTTTGAATTTCTAGAGACACGTATAACTGAAAAATTACGTAAAAATTAATTTAAAAGACTTTCCACTCCAGTTTTTAATTTCATTACCAATGTACGCGACGCTTAGCTTATAATGCAATATAAAGGAGAAGATTTCCTGAAAGATAATACATGTTTTGCTGAAATAATATTACTCAAATAAATTTAAAAAACTTCTTCAAAATTGTTTCTGAATTTACACTACCAACATTATTTTTTATCATCACAGTGGACTCCCCTTTCCAGGAAGAACAAATGTGTTTCACCCAACATTTAATTATCTTAAGTGGTCATTTCGAATCTATTCCCCATGTCTGGGAAATCCACATTTCGGTTTCTAAAAAAATCTAACAAGGAAAGGTCTTGAGGTGCCGCTCGAGTTTAGCTTGACGAAATGGTGACTCAAGGGTACTTTGGTTTGCTAAACACGATGATGTATTTAGTTTTTTGTAAAACGCACTTTTGGAATTTATTCGGTAGCTTTTATATTACTAAAATCGCTTGCTTTATACAGTTTTTGGGCCACAGCGTTGAAACTTTAAAAAATTTGCACCCAAAACACGTTTAGTAGTAATACTGATTGAAACATTTTGGTTGATAAAAATTTAAAAGCTTTGCTCCATATTGAATGGAAATACGGATTAACCATACCTCTTCCTTCAAATAAAGCTGACATGTAAATTCCAAAAGTGAGTTTTACAAAGAACTAAATGCATCATCGTGTTCAACATACAAAAGTACGCTAGTCACTATTTCATTAATCTAACCTTGAGCGGCACCTCAAGACCTTTCCTTGTCAGAAGGGAGACGATCGAACTTGGACTTCATGTTTAATTTCTGGTTGTAAATTGCATAACCCGTAATGATTTTTTCAGATTGACCCTGCAAGGCAAAAACTGACATTCATTTTTAATTCAAAGCTTTACAGTTCATCAAAAAATGTTTTTGGATTCAATTATCTGCCAAAACTAACCGATAGTTGATCAGAGAAAAATTTGTACATGTCGTCTCACTCGTTCTTCTCGATCGTCAAGAGCAACTCGCAATTTTGTAAATACGTTTCTGAATTTGTAATCTCGACTGTATGTAGTTTGTAGACATGCAACACTACCTGCTTTGCCAAACATTTGCCTGCAAAACATTAAAACTTAAGTTTCAGTTGCGAAAAACTGTAAATAAGTAAAATTTTGCTTAAAGTCCGCAGTTGACATCAGCAGTGCTGGCAAAAAGTAGTGAAGTTGCGATGAGAATGGCCTACAAAGCCATTCTACTTGACGAAGTCTTGGCCATGTTTATTCTGAAGATCAAAATCGGCGGCTGATAAAGATGAGACGAAGATGATGATAGTTGAAATGATGTGGATACCTCGAAAGTGGGCTCATTCTATACCAGTTTTCTAGTACCTGTAAAGTTTACCACTAAAGAAGCAATATTTATTTATTTAAAATTTATTTCGAATGTTCAGTATTTTATTTATTATTTGTTAAATACCGTTACGGAGACTCTTGAGTAATCCAATTTGCTGGTATTGATTGCACAACACTTGCAGTGATGAGTTACCATTGTTGAACTGATAAAAAGTTTGGTGCCATATTTTTGGGATGTCAGCTGAGGATGACAACTCAACGCTTTTGGCCCCGCTTTGAATTACAACCACTAATCCTTATGGGAGAGCACTAAATGAGCAAACCATCATGATATTCTCTAACAAAGAATGAATTTCACACAAAAAACTGCCCCTTGTTTGAGGATTGCTTCATGCAAATTTGTTCTCATTCCTAAGTAAAATGGCTATAAAATTCTTCTAATAAATAATCAGCATACAAACAGCGGAGAGGAAAGTGACTGAGGCGAAACTCAACTTTGCGTCACATCCTGCCCAAGCTCATCAAAACTAACTACTTGCTATTAAAAAGTTTTATTTCATCCACACGAATTTGTTTTTGATGAGGTAATCACAATTTTACGATTCACAAGCATACTCCAGTGCCTTGCTGGTGCGAGGCAGGATGCCTCGTGATCAAGACAAACCAACTTACATAATACAAACACTTACAAATGCTTGATCTTTTATTAAATATGCCAGCACCGTAGCCTTTATCAAAGCAGAGTACCTAACTCTTCGTCTTCGCATAAAAATAATTGGATGTTCACACACAGCTATTCACAAAAAATGAAAATATGTTTTCGTATTTCTTACACGTGTATATTGCATTGTATTTTCTTTTAGGTACCGACGCTATGCTTTACTCATTTGGTGAATTTATATTACATTTCAGATTTTATGGTGGTAATAATAAAAAATAAAAATACTGAACATGAAATTTACATGCTAATTTGACAATGATGTTCACAACGAAATAAAAGTTGTTTTTGTTGTTCACTCATTAGATGATTTATATTTTTTCCAGTGCTCTTTACTAATGCGTAACTGACGGTACCTGCTACGAAATATTTCTTTAAACATATTTTTACAAAAACGAATTCCATTGACGTAGACCTACTGCTATCTTGCTGGGCAGATATTTTAGAACTAATTACGTTACGGTCTGTAATTTATTCACAGCCATCTAAAACAAAGTTGTAATTAGTTTCATTCTGCAGCAGCCCAACGAGAAGACGTTTATAACACAAAGAGTATTAAAATGACCTTGATACTCAGCTCTACTGTCTCGCATAAGTAAGTAGTACGTCATTTGAAGAAAAAGCAACTAAAACATGTGTAAATTCCATGGGTTCCAGCCACCGTCCCATCAAATTAAATCTTAATTATTAAACATCACCATTCGTTCCAGATATGATTGAAAAACAGGAAAACCATCTGAAATTTGCGCCGCAAAACAAATGATATGAGTGCTTTCAAGTTTTCTGGGTATAAAAAGCTCATGCCGATGTTGGAATAATATCATTCAAGAAACCATTTTCAAGCTACAATCATATTATCCAGAAGAAACAGATTCTCCACAACATTTCGAGATGAATTCCCAACTCGTTCTTCTTTTTGGTGCTGCCATCGCGTTTGCTGCCTTGGCCTCTGCTCACCCACTTTCTACGGATTTTAGCAACGCACCAAGTGTTCCACAGCCGGCTTACCTTTTTGCAATCTGCGACGAAAGTCAGCCTTCGTGCGCTGAAAGTAAAGCCCAATCGATTTCCTTGGGTGAAAAAGCATATGTCGGGCGCATGGACGAATGGATCAAGAACTTGGATGCTAATCAGAGGGCTGCATGGCGGGAAGAGTATCCAGAAGCAGCTTCTGACTATGACAAATTCAGAGGGTAGACTGTTTTTTTAAAAATTTCCATAAATACAAAAAAAATTAAAAACTATTGGCTCCTTTTAGTGCAAATTAGCAATGTTTTTGTGATCGGAGAGGAATGTAAATTGGCTTAAATAAAATGAATATCAAAAGTCATCATGTTTAATTTTTCGGAGCACATCAATTGATTTTGTTTGCACCAAAATACTTAGTCAAAATTCATACACCGCCAATCACAGTTTAGTTTGGTCCAACGTTGGTGCGGGGGCAAAAACGGTCACAAGCTCTGTTGTGGTTTGTGGTTGAAAACCTTCCAAAGAATATGCAAAATGTAAACATCTACAAGAATGTGCAAGATTCGTTCTAAAGTTGGCTCACTAGCACAATCACCAGCAGCCAATCAGAAGGCTAGGTGTATTTTTTCCGAATGCACAGCTTGTCGATATTGTTTTCATAAAGAATCAAAAGTATTTTATTGTGGGGAAGGAGGGGTTTTATTTTCTTGTCCGGCTTTTGGGTTCTATATAGTATCTACTGGATTTTATTGGCTACAATATTGGATGTTCACTACACATAAAATTTCCGATGTTGTGTGTGGGTTCGAGTTGTTGTTGATGATGATTTCTGTCTTTTACGCATTTTCTTTCAACCCAACATGTTCCTGATACAAGTCACGTTGTTTTGTTCGACAATTAGAAAGGCTTACCTACTGTCGATAGTAGAAAGAAGATAATTGTTTTAACGTTTTGTAGAATGTTATCAAACAATCAATTTAAAGTACGAAGTACGGAAACTTTGCTATGGATTAATGCAAAAACTCAGCAACATAAATATTTTTATTAATGTTAATCTGCGTGATGTATTTACGATTAAGGGATATGTTATACATAAAGTAATATTTAAAACATATAAGGTATGTTTTGCCGCAACCAAAATTTTTGTTAAGAATCATTAGAAATGACTAGCACTTCTGAATGAAATGCGAATTTAATTTAGTATGAATATTTATTAGTAGTACGATAAAGCAAACTATTAACTTACATATTTCAAGTATTAGAGACAAATGTCCAAAGATAAGCATACAACCACTTAAAATCAGTGTGCCAGATAAGCAACATTTTGGGCAGAAACTTTTACTTTTAACATTTACGCTTCCTGTTCAACTAAGGTCCAGGATTGTTTCTTGCCTTCCACCTGGAACGAGTGTACCACCCCACCCCATCGGTAAGGTACTGTCTGAAACAACTCCTCAACACCAAACAATGCTCCTTTTTTGAACATGGTTTCAAGCATTTTCGACTTTTAAGCATTCGCACAACCCACAGACCAATACTTTTGAGCAATGAGCATAGACCCACTCGGACTTCCAAAACAAATGCAATACATGCAAACAATAGGAGCAAAACATGTAAATAAAACACGACAACAATATTATGTTTCGTTGAAAGAGCAACGCTCTCCTTCCATTGATGTGAAATTTCTTTCCAGGACCATCATGTCTTTCCACATCTTAATCCTGGAGAACCATCCTTCCCCAATCCAACCAGTCCGGACTGGTAAAGGGATTGCAGTCTGATTGAAACATAGTAGGCTGGTAGCGGAATGTTGTGAAACTGCCATATATCGTAGAATCTACCGTATGGTTTCTTACTTTTGGTCAGATCCGCTTTCTTTATGCTGTGGAAATTCAATGTCTTTTCCATTTTCAATATGCCTTCCAAGGTGTCAACGTACACGTTTCTTCCACACTCAGAAGTTTTGTCTTCATAATATTTTGAGCCTTCGAGGAAATCATTCTCTTCCTCAGGCATTTGGATTGATGCCTTAATGTTTTCTTTGGTTGAATTGGAATGCTTGAAGGAATAAATCATCCCAAAGATACTGTCATTGACTCCAAGATCTTGGGAAGGATAGTCACCATATTTTCCCAGCAACAAGTTAGCTCTGATTATATCCAGCAATCTGTATTTCTCTTTCACAACTGTAGATGTAGGAATTGGCGAAAGTATACTTAAATTTTCTTTCAGCATTTCTTCAAAGTATTCCAACTTTTCGGGACTAAGGGGAGCAGTCAGCTGATTGATATTATTTCCTTGGTAGAAGAAGGAAATTACCACTGCAGCCAGAATCCAAGAGCCGCCTATCCACCTTTGAAGATGTATGAAGCGCGTACCTTGCCCTAGTAAAACGCTATATGCAAATGCCACTGATATCCAATCAGATTGCGTACAAGCTTGTGCAGATTCCTGAGTTGCTCTGCGTACAAAAATGCCACAGCCGATCCCCAAATATAGTAAAATAGCCCATGTTGGCAAATCATATGCGGAAATATAGCCGATAAGTGACAAAACTTCTGCGCGTTCAGTAGGAGCGCATGTAATGAAATGCACCGTGTTGGCGTTGGTGGCATAAAACATTTCTGAGCTTGGGTATGGATGAACGCTGCTCTCAGTTTCAGCCAGAAGACGTAACCCTGAATTTACGTACATCTGAGGATACGAAATGTTTTTGAATAACATCTTGTTGAATACGTTTTGCAGACTGGGGCTGCTTCCATCCTTTTTCCAGTCCAGGAGAAAGTTAACGTTGTGAGTTTGTGCGATCCCAAATAAAGAGGCTCCATCATATCCCACAATGGAGACGGGGCAACGAAGTCGCAGCTTTTCATAATAATGTGATTCAACATTAATCATTTTTGAGGCGTACGTTGTGAATTTAGGCATTGGTTCCCGGGCAATTAGATCAATATCCCAGCACGTCATTAGTAATTTAATTACTGATACATACGAATCGCTTGCTTTAGAATATTCGATTCCGAATATAAATTTGGTTGGCGCGGAGTTAATGCTACTAATGCGTAGTTTGCTCATCCAAAATTTTTCGGTGAGATACAGAGATGTATACAAATATGGCATATTTTGATAGTAGACCGATGGCCTGGCAATTGCAACTTGAGCAAAGTAAAGCCCTGATCTGAACAGCGACGTCGTTGCAATACGTTTGTCAAGTTGAAACCTGTAATCAAATATTGTGGATAGAAGTGGCAGAGCGATATTATGATAATCAAAATGCTCCAAGGCTCGTATAAACAGTGGCGACCATTGCTCACAACCATTTGATCAACGTAGACTTGTGCAAAGCATGTACTTTTTATAGTGTGGCAGCGATAGAAATTGAAGCCATGGCCGCCATCATTGAAACTGGGTTTCGATTGCAATGCATAAAAGTATACTCCTCTGTTGTAGTTGCTCGTACGTTGTAGAACGTGTTTCTTGAAAGTATTACTGGATAGGTTGGACTGTGTAATTCGTATGGATCCCGAGACTGCTTCCGTTCTAAAAGAAAGAAGCAACCTTTTAGAAAACAATTACATTGATTTAGTACAAAATGCTATCTACTTACCTTGTGTTGAATGTCATTCAAAACAACATGTACACTGCAATCCTGAAATATGTTCATTTCCTTCTCCAGGTTTAATAATTTACATTGAACGAACAGACATTTAGGGTGAAATGTGAGAGCAAAAAGAAAAGCTAGCAACATCGGGAATTGGGTTTCCATGATGATTTAAGTCGAATTTAGAATTAGTGCAGTAAATCAACGATGAGCATTGAAGGCACTTGTTAAAGGGACCAATCCATCGTAACCACTTCCTCTATACGGCACCAAGATGAATAATTTTTACGTGGCTTATTTTTACCTGCATGATTTTTTTTCGTTTCTTGTTTGGGTATTTACGAATGTTAGACTTATTAAGTGGAGCATCACATTAGCAAATGAGGGTATAGTAAGAAATCCAAAACCAATATACGAACCTAAGAGTTTTATATGTTGTGGATGGTTCTTTATGCTTTGAAGTTATGCGACGTATTGAGACAATTTAGATTTTAAGCCGTGCAATCTGGCGTACCTACTTTTAAATAATTATTTATTAACCATTGGCATTTGGTTATGAGATGTTCGTGTCCAACACTTTCAAGAGTTGGTAAAGAGGGTGTGGACAGCAGACAGAGACGAAATAGGATCGGAAAACCAAATGCAGATTTCATCTGAAGAAAAAAGCTTCCATACAAGTATTGGAAGTGGAAAGACAACTAGGACATGACGCAAGAAATGTTTTCAAATTCCGCCCCAAAACTAATACATAAGTTTATGAAATATGAAATCAAAGCGAGTGGCTAGGCATTATTTCCAAATAAAAATTGTGCTGTCAGCGTTTGATGAGAACATGATGTGGAATACTGGAGAAATTTTTGAACACGCGATCGAAAGGAATATTTGCTAATGGATTTCTTCTAAGCAACATTTAATCGAGGCGTTCCATGAAATAGTTTTGATAGTCTTGATTTAATTAGGGCAAACAGGTTATACTTGTATGTAAAACTCTGATGTTTTTAGTTACGAAAATTGATATATTTAACAAAAAGTGGTTTAGAAAGTGTCTTTTTCTGGTGGGAATGTAAGCCTGTGATTTAAAAATCAACTGGAAGCCAAAAATGAATGAGGCGTAAAGATCGATTTGTTGGGATCGAGAAATTTTGAAGGTATGTATTGGAAAGGTAAAACCTAAAACATTAAAGATGTCCTTTGATGACTGGCAGATTAGGGATTTTACTTTTTAGGGATTTGTTAGGAAATTGCTACTTGTGCCATAGTAACTTGTCTCGACACAGAAAAATAGTAAGAGTCAGCTTTTGCATCCGATTTTCATCAAATTTGCATCAACATTTAAATCATCTTTGTTAAGAAATGCATAAGATTAAATATGTTTGTATATGTTATCTTTATTCAAATTGCTAAATGGTTAGTTCATACAATATAGGTTAATGTACAATTAGTCACGTAGTTTCTTTTATTAGACACCCCTTTGCATTAACTTCTGTAAGCAAACCGCTTGAACATCATAGCCGTATGAAGTTAAATTTTATTTAAAATTCATGCACAGATGTAGGCGCGCTCAACAAGTTTGACTTGGTAATTTTGCAACACAAATGTAATCCCGTATACGTCAATCCCAACTTTCAAGTACAATGATGTCCTGATCAGCCAAACTGCTTGCGAGATTACGTCTGCTTTTCTTTTGTATTTCATCATTTTCAAGTGGAGTAGTCAACTCCTTGCAAAACCTTACTTCCGATGACGTTGTCTTTATCAAGTCAAAATCAGGGTGAATATCAAACGACAAAAAACTAAACAAACGTTCAAGTAGCAGCAAAATGAACGCGACAGAAAAAATGAGCCCAACAAGTACAAATGTTCCAAGGAATGCTGACACTTTTGCTGGATTTTGTTCACCAAATGCATTTTCTCGAATATCTGCTAAGAAAATTCTACTGAACAAGCTTCCGTTGCTAATCCCCAACTCGGAATTGACATTCATATCCCTCCATTTTTTCAACTCTGTGTTTTTTTGATAGTGTATCAAAACTTTGTCATAAACACCAGACTGAACAAATATTCCTAAGAAGATTTCCAAACGAAATGTTCCAAAACTAGGTGTATTTTGGATCCACACAGAAACTTCCTTGTAGAAGGGAGTATGTTGTGGAACCACGTGACGCAACTCTGTGGGGCCAAAGAAGAGCGCATTCTGTTCATTTATACTTTCTCAGTTTCCTATTCGCATGGCCACAAATTTTGATTGGAATGTTGTGTTAGCAAATTTACTTGTCTGTTGATCGAGAAACCCTTTAGAATTACTAAATGGTCCAGATACTTCGAACGTTTCTAGAACCACATGGTATCCCATTGCTAGCTTTCGAAGGTTTAGCGCAAAATCTTCATCATTTGTGGACTCAGCTTTAGTCACAATTTTTAAATTAAATAGTTCAGTTTCCTTTGGAGGCTGTAAATGGCTGCTACCTTTTGAAATGAAGTAAGCCAGAAAGAGTATGGACTGCTTAAAAGTATCTGGCGCTAGAAGTCTAAAATCGTTTCGACCAAGAAGTTGCTCCATACTTACAGGATAATCTGTTAGCTCTTGTTCTGCAGCAATAAAAGAATACAACGAAGAGTTGTAGAACTGACGAAAAAATATTGCACACCAAACCCAACACATCATTAGCAGTTTATCTTGAAACCTCCTGGTTTTAAGGTTATCCACACTCTGCTCAAATAATACTGCATATTTCCAAAAGGCGACTTTCCCAAGTCCATTTTGTTGTACACCAACCAGCCATGCAGTTATAGTTACCATGGACACTACGATACAGGCCCAAATATCAGAGTTAAAAGGATACAAGAAGGCTGCCAGATTTAGTTGGAAAATATTCTGGCTCGGGAAAAACATTTGAAGATAAAACTCTTTCTGCGTTTGACCATGAGGTAATATTTTCCATTCATTTGCGACAAACTCAGAATGTTTTTCGTGGCTAAATCCCACGAAAAACAAGTGTACAAGCTGACAGTTTTCATGATTGGTACAGTTAATGTAATCAAAATAGTGTGGAGAAACTATACACGAATTGTGAGGTGTATATGCACAGTGATGGGGATCTTCTGGTTTTCTATTGGTCGATCGAATGTTTAGATTTGAATGTAACTTCTTCCAAAACTGCATAATCGTCAAAAATGAGACGGCATCGAGTTTCGGTATTTTTTTCAATGTAACGACGTACATGTTAAACGTTCTCGTATAATCCCAGTGGTGTTCAATCCCGTCCTCGCATACAAAACAACCAATCCTTGTGATATTTTGGACTGGAACAACAAAAATAATAATCGGTATGCTGAACACTTCCGTGACTAAATGATTGGATGATTTAAATTTCGAGAAAGTAAGTGGACTGGTTTCCACCAGAATTGCAGTGGGAGCTTGAAAAAACTCAGGATATTCTAAGTATAAGAATAGTTTGGTTTGTAAACCATGTGGTATCTCAATATCCTGTGCAGGAAATATTTCTTCGGGAATTAGAAGCAAGTCTCCAGAAGACATTTTAATATTTTTAAGAATTTTTGTGTTCTGCTCAAGCACTGTAAGATAAAATTGATCTTGGATTTGAGTGGAATTTTTTATGCCTGGTTCGTAGTACTTTAGTGGAACTTTTTTAAACTCTTGAGAATTATAATTAATTAGAATGCATTGAAAAACTATGCATTGAGCGAGGAATGAAGTTGATGCGGAGTTAAGATCACCCCAAATAAATTCAACCGTCGTTTCACGAAAATGGTTAATCAAGACATGTTGGGTTTCTAACCAATCTGGGTAATCTGTGACAACTGACATTTTTTTGTGTGGTAAGCAAGTTACCACAAGTTACCCAAGTTAGATTTCAACTGCGCTAATAAATCTACTAGATTTTATGTCGCTAATATTGAATGTTTCCGAAATAGACAGAGCTTCCAGAAAAATTGTCTACTCTAAAAGCAAGAACAAAACTAGTGCACAAGGCTTCTCTTGATTACAAATTGGAAGGATAAGTTTAAGAATTTGTGTTTGACAAAGTTGCGCTGAAAGTAAATTTCAGTCTCAAATTATTCGTTGCCACGTTGTATTGCTAAACATATGCCACCACTCGCGCCGCAGGCTGAAGAAACTAATTCCAGAATTCCTGGCTGCTTTACTTAAAGGCGACTAGCTAGTCACAACAATTATGCAATTGTCAACATTTGGACAAGTATGGAGAGACTCGGATCAAGATCGAAGAAAATGTGAATAACGTGTGGCGTGATTTGTACATTAACCTGGGGGAGACTGGTAAGTATAAATATAATGATTAACTGCAAATGAATTTGGTTTATATTATGTATGTTTCATTCATTGATTTTTTTGTTTGTGTTATCAGCTACCAGAAATTATGCCGGTCACTGGAGTGACAACAGAGGAGCCGCTTCTCGAACTTCCAGGACATTTAAATTTGGTTGACTTGTTGATGCCTATTGCATCGTGTAAGTAACTAACTCTTTTATCCAAGTTTTATGGTGTACCATTGAATCAAAATCAAGTATTAACATTGTATCTTTTATTGAAAACAGGTGACCTACTAGTGACTAGCACCTTTCAGCTTGGGAAACAACTGGAGTAACAATCTGATGACTCCAAACCTCATCTTCAGACTGGACTACTGGAAGCTTTGGCAGATGGAATGCTTTTTTATGTTAGAATAGTTACGTCAAATAGCAAGTTATTTAAGTGATTTGTGAATAGTGTAACTATGAATTTACATGGTAATATGTACGTTTTATTGTAAATAAACGAATTTAACTACGATTGTAATCGCAGCTGTTATTATTTGAGGCATTATCCCAAACAATAACAAACTTCATAGATTACTTGGCGTGTGTATGGGCATTGCTATGCGTGAATGGATAATTCGGCGAATTTGTATGGGCCATGCATGGGCCATACATTGCGTTTGTGCTATGATAGGCAAACGTTTGGCTAGGTGGCCAAAATGTTGAATGGGCCAGAGAACATGAAATCCAACAGCCATGAATGAGCCAAAGAAAAATGTTTATTGGGTAGTATAAATGTGTAAATAAAAATATATTCTGGTCATTAGATGCATGTCAGTTGCTAACAAAATTGTCACAACATCTACAACCTTCGAGCAACAACATTCAACAGCAACAAACTTCACAATATTTTACAAAGATGAACAGCTAAACTAAGTTTATAGTGAGTTGGCAATCAAATACAATTGGAACTAATTACAACACATGATTTTTAGTGGTAGAGTTGGGGTAACTGCAACTTATATTTCAACACCAATTCATCCCTAATGCACTCAAGATCCCTTAAACATATTTAATTGTTCTACTGATTTCCTCCTCTCCAACTACTTTTGTGTCATCGCTTGAGTATGTGTTTTTAAATGCTTTTTCAAGTTTTTAGATGCTGCAAAACTTCTTGGGCACAAACTGCAATGAAATGGTTTTAATTTAGATGTGATTTTATGTGACGCTGTTGGATGACTTTGGATTTGAATGTTTTCCCACAAATTCCAAATGAAAATTGCCGTTCAATGTTGTGGATGAAGAGCACATGCGATAGGAGATTTGATTTGATTTGGAAATCCTTTTCACATCAATTGCATGGAAATGGTCTCTCATTTGTGTGCTTCAACAAATGAGCAACGAAGTTAGTGGTGATATTTTTCTCACAAAAAATGCATTAGGTCAGTTGATGCTTTGTTTTTTCATGTCTACAAAGATTACTTTTAGATCTATATATCTTGCCGCACTTTCCGCAGTTAAATTGTATATCATTGTGACGGTCCATGTGACATTTGAGCCCCCAAGATCTTTTATATCTTTTGCCACAGATTTTGCACTGAAATGGCTTCTCGTTTAAATGAACTGACATGTGTTTATCTCGTCCGCCTCTGCTGCAATATGTATTCTTGCAAAGTTCACAAGAATAGCGTCGCTCCTTATGGTGGACAGCTCGGATATGAACTCGCAAACTTCCTTGGCGAGGAAAGGAAGATGGACATTTTTTACAGAAGTACGATTTTTCTTTAATGTGGGATATAATGTGATCCTCAGGATTTGAACGGATTGAAAATGTTTTCTCACAATAAATGCACGGATCTCCTTTCAGTTTCTCATGCGATTTGAGGTGACGGTTCAAGTTACCACTGTCACGAAAATCCTTGTCACAAATGCAGCACGAGTGTGGTTTCTCATTTATATGGCTCAGCAAATGACTATTCAGATGGCTCTTTCTCATCGCCTTTTTACACATTATACACTGCACTTTTTTCCCGATTGGCGTTTCTCATGAACTTTGCGGGTGTGATGTTTTAGATTGCCTTTTGTGCGATGAGCTGATCCGCAAATATTACACTTGAAAGGTCTTTCATTGTTGTGCGTCAGCATGTGATCTTTGTCTGTCAAGCTGCAAGACCAAAGTAGGAATAGCTGGAAAATGTTTCCTAACCACATGAAAATATAAAGTTTGTGTGTGATCACGTATACATTGTCTTTCTTGCTATTCAGAAGTCGAGCAGCAGCTCTTTAGTCACGTCTGCTTTCCAAATAAATGAACACAGGTTCATATTTGTGCATGCAGGTAGGTTTGGTCTATGATGAAGCAGTTGGGTGTTCAGGTCAGGTTTTGCTTCACAAAGCTCCTCAAAGAAAAACTAAATATATATGATCTGCTATTGCTGCAATATAAAAAGTACCCAAAGCGTTGATTTCTACCATACTGTAAGCACGCATTGACTGGTTTACCTACGGGTTTAACAACTATCCAACCGCATGTGTAATGCAACGAACAGAAGGAATAGTATACACCATGAAATAACTACTATGTAACACCTACATGGAATACGTTTTATGAAATGTGTATGAAGTACTCAAATGCACATAAACCATTGTGAAGCAAACTATTTTTACACATTATGTGGTTTTCTTTTTGATGAAGGAAATAACGACAATTTAAGATTTAAAACCCACATGAAGGCCAAGAAACGCTACCTGTCATTCTGAATTTATGGACAAGAAAAATATTCATGTACCTTTTCACTTTCATTTATCTATGATATATAAGTATATGATATACGTTGCTAAAAATATCGTGAAAAAAACAACTGAGAAATGAAAAAAATATGTTCATGAACAACTGATGTGAACATTTTATCTTTTAATGTGCAACATGTGGTGTGTTTCTGCCCCGTAAAAATGAAATGGCCAGTTTAATATTTCAAACTCAATTCGTAGTGTATGAAGCGAAACATGTTTTAAAAGGTTACAAAGTCTTGCAGCAATATTCAATACTCTAGTGTGATCTGATCAGAAGGTTTGAACGCAGACTAAGAGGGTTTTATTTCCTTGCCCATCGTTTGGCTCTATAAAATATATTTTAGTTACGTACTTATGTACTTCGACTACCCATGCTTTTGACAAGTAATCGTTCTCGTTCTTAAGACTTGGACCAGAATAGGGTTCTATTACCTTTTCATACTCATTTATTTATGGTACATATATGCGCGGGTGTAGGTTGACTCTATTGATTGCTACAAACCCACCGTCCCCACTACTTTTGTGGCATCGATTGAGAATGTGTTTCTAAATGTATTTATAATCCCAATGATGAGGCAAATGCTGCTGGACAAAGAACGCAATTAAAAGATTGTTTACTTCAATGATGCTGTTAACTTTACCTTCTAGTTTTTAAGAAATTCTTATCAATTTGTCCTCTCACAATATCTACAATTTCAATATGTGGAATTGAAATCTGTGGCCAGGATTATTTCCAATGTTTATTTAAAAACGAAACATTGAAACGGAATCAATAAATCATAGCTTGAATTTACTCTTAACAAAATATAAATAAACATCGCAAAATATGCATTTGAACGAACTAAAAACGTTAAATAAATTAACTGTTTCGCGTACAAAATCAAACGATTCATGCCTGATCATAACAAATTTTTCTTATTGTTTGATAGACAAAACAAAAGGTAAGGATTAAGATTTTCACATCTACAAGTCTTTTTAACCTTGCATTTGCAATATTTACTTGATATTAGTTTTAAAAATTGTTGCACTTTGACCGACACACAGACCAAAGACCATAAAATATTATGCCTAGCTGAAGTTACGTTAATGGCTTATTGCGTCAAAAAATCGACTTCCCGTGCAGCAGGAACAGATTGCGCCGAGGAAACGTTTGACCCCACCAATCAACTCTTAGGGACCGTAGCAATCCCCACCATCGCCAGCAGTAACTTCTGTTTTCTAAAGTAAAAATTTAGTTTTAGCTTGGCGATTTTTTCACTTTTACTCCCTGTTGATATATCAGATTGCTAAGAATAATTTAACTCTTACCGTTTCTAATTTTCCCATCAAGTAGGAGATAAATATAAAGAACGCGATGATCAGTGTGGTGACGGAACTCAACTTCAATTTAAGTGTAATTTGCTTTACAGTCAAATAGGGAACTACGGTTTTCAGGAAGGCACTTGAATGAATTTAACAATATCTCTCTCAAAGCCCTTACATATGCACCATTTACTACAAATGTATCACTTCAAGCAAGCGAATGTACATAAATCGAACAAGGTTAACTGTCAACATGAAAAGTAATTATATTTAAGCTTTGGTTGGACGATGTCCACTCTGAAAATGGATGATTTTGTGTACTGCCTTTTATTTTTAAGATATGAAATTTCTTTTCCCCGCTGCGCTTGTAGTTTAAATTATGGTAAAACGAAACATAAATATAATCACTGGGCTTCAGAAAAGACATAAAATCATGGATGTTCCAGTAGTATAAATATGACATTTGATCAAATTCATACTTTGCACATGCTGCGAAAAACGAGTGTGGGCGGTTGTTAAAGAAGAATCTCCTACTAAATGAGTTGCAACAGGCATTATTCGAAATACATATTCGCATATTTTAAACGTGCCGCAACACCTTTTAGAGAATTAATAATAGTGTATATATTGACATTTTGAGAAATACAACATGCATAACATGCTGTAAAGTAACGTTTTATTTTAAGTCTTAAATAACATAAATGAGTGATAAATAAAAATGTATATGAACCTCATCTTCTAACAAAATGTATTATCTACAACCTTACAAACCCGCACTTAAACATATTACAACATAGGCTGGCTTGATTTACAAATGAATTATTAGGCTGTGTAAATACATTAACCTTAATATGAGCTCGGATATTCCGATACAAACCAACTTCACTGCGGAACGCATAACAACAGTAAATGCCATTAAAATATTGTTCAACAGTTGAACGAGATTTAAACTGTTTCTCTTACTTTTCACAAAATCCCGCACATTGTGATCCACGTGATTTGCACTCTTATGGTATACCATTAACAAATGCCCTTTTAACAAACCTCAACTGTCTTAACGTGCCACAAACTCTTCCTCAAACTTCAGAGAAACAACAATATTTTACTGAAATGAAAATAAATTTTGTCAGGTCAAATTTATGACGACTTTACAAGGGAATTAAACTAGAAATTCATAAAAATTCTGCCTGATTTACATTAACACCCCAACCCAAAGTTATCCCCAGTTCATTCATTCTGTTTTGAATATGAGCTCAGCATACGAAATGATTGCACTGAATATTTGACACTCCTTCCATTCAACTACATTTATGTCAATGTTCGAGAATGTATCTCTAAATGTATTTTTAGACCATTCGATGCAGCAAGTCTTTTCGGGCACAAAGTGCAAGGAAATGGTTTTTCATTTAGATGAGACTTGATGTGCTGTTGTCGGCACGCCTTCGTTTTGAATGATTTTCCACAAACCTCGCATGAGAATGGACGCTCTGTGCTGTGGATGTTGCGCATGTGATTCTTAAGAATGGACTGAGTTTGAAAATCCTTTTCACAACTGTTGCACGGAAAAGGTCTCTCATTTGTGTGCTTCAACAAATGAGCCATGAAGTCAGTGGTGATTTGTTTCTCACAAATAATGCATTGGGTCAGTTGGTGCTTTGTTTTTTTATGTCTACTAAGATGACTTTTACAGCTGTAGGTCTTGCCACACTTGTCGCAAGGAAATGTTGGTTTTTGCATATCATTGTGGCTCTCCAAGTGATATTTGAGCCCCAAAGTGGTTTTAAACCGTTTAAAACAAATTGTGCACTGAAATGGCTTCTCGTTTAAATGCACTGACATGTGTTTATCTCGTGCACCTCTGCTGCAATATGTATTCTTGCAGAGTTCACAAGAATAGCGTCGTTCCTTAAGGTGGACAGATCGGATGTGAACTCCTAAACTTCCTTTTCGAGAAAAGGAAGATGGACAACTTTTACAGAAGAACGGCTTCTCTTCGATGTGGGATCGATGGTGATCCTCAGGATTTGAATGGATTGATAATGTTTTTCCACAAAAAACGCACGGATCTCCTTTCAGTTTCTCATGTGATTTTAGGTGAAGGTTCAATTGATGACAGTCAACAAAATCGTTGTCACAAATAGAACACGAGTACGGTTTCTCCCTTATGTGCATCCGCTAGTGTCTATTGAAATTACTGTTAATCATAGTCTTTTTGCACATTATGCACGGAACATGTTTCTGGAGCGGGCGCTTCTCACCACCGTGCACATAACGACTGTGCTGATCAAGATCGTCTTTCTTGCGATGGAATGATCCACAAACGGAGCACTTAAAAGGTCTTTCGTTCGTGTGCGTCAACATGTGAGCTTTTACGTTTTGCGCTTGGCTGAAAACTTTTCCACAAATTGTACATGTTCAAGATTTCGGAGACATCTTATCGGTCGGGTTAAAGAAGTGGCAATCTATGAGGAAAATATCTCTTAATTAGGTTCCCAGCCAAAACAATTAGATCGTCTATTATAATTACAATTAGAACCATATTAAATTCAATATAATAGATATGTACCTTTAATTTAGGTGTCAAATATTAATCCTAGAGCTACAACTGCCCAACAATTTGAATTCAATCTAGGCTGACAACATACACAAACGTGTGTATTTTTAATTTATGAATATGTAAAACCTGAACTTCAATAAAGATGTTCTCCCTATTTTGGGGTTCGCAATCAAACTACAGGAATAAATTTTTACTTCCAAGAAGTAGTAGGACAAGCTGAGAAATGGAATATGAAAGTCTCATCAGATGTGAGTCGCACCGCTGTGAGACAGTGTGTAAGTTGTCACGTACACTTGTGTTCTATTTAGACAGCCAAAAAAGGACAATTAAAAATTTACAGACATTCGCTTCTAAGGTACCTTCTCACGTTGATAATTGTGTCTCTCGTCGGCTGAGTAAGGAAAGCGGCAAACAGGTGATTCAACGTTTAATGGGCATGCAATGCTCTTAATTCGGTAAAGCTGAGACTCTCTAGTGTATTGGAACAAACAGTTAAAATTTCAGTTGAATAATGCTGCAGGACCAAAATAAGAATGAAAAGAAAATGTTTTCCGAGAATGCATATATGTTTAATGTTTGTGTGAGCACGTACACAACTTCAGTCTTTTTCGGCAGGAATTTGTTGAACAGCAGCTTTGTATATACATCGACTTCCCATGTACCTATTCATAAGCTCACATTTATGTATCCAGTATGCACGTAGATTTGTTCTATAATGCAGCAACAGGGGGTTCAGGTACGGATTAGCTTCACAAAACTCCGCCAAAGGAAAACGAAATATGCAAAGTCTACTATTTATATTGAGTAGGAAGAATACAAAGCAGGTATTTTACCATACAACATTGTCTAACACCTCTCCAAAATGTATGTGTGGTAGTGCAACAGACAGAAAGAACAATGTGCACCATGAACGCATATTTAGCTTAAATTTTATGAAATGAGTATGGAGTGAAATCAATATGGTTTTATTTGCATTATTCAATATCTCCATAGGTACAAACTAATTTTACACATGACGCGGTTTTCTTTTTTTGTTTTGGAAGTAACAGCAACTTCCTCCATTCCACGCAAGTGAAATTGTGATGTCAAGCGATGAACGTTATAATGCAATAAATGGCAAGGCGAATCTCAACATATGCATTTTAAGTAGCTTTTTTTAAATGTCCTACTGAATGCAATTCTTGCTTTTAACGTGTGCACTTACAACAAAAACCATCAAAATGTATTATGCTGTATGGAAACACTGTGTTTGTGTTTACGCTGCACTAATATTTAAAATACTTGTGATGAACAATAAAAAAGCATTTAGGAAAATGTAATTATGAAAACCATTGTATGTAAAAGAACGCAGAAGTTGAGAGCTATAAACGATATTAAAGTAAAAGCACCAAATAAATCAAGAGCAATTAAAGTCCTAAATGATACCAAGGAGCCTTTTGAATGGGCTGTTAAACCTTGTGTAGAAATGATTATTATATATTTATTGCCAACACTCAAACATAAATTCAAACTCGAAGCATTGATCCCACATTAGAAACTTAGTGTTACGAAGTTCGCACTCAAATAGATTATCATATTATGTATGTGGGATCTCTAAATTCCCTCAACTGGCTACTACTTCTACAAACTACTTACATCAACATTCAAAAGCAACAACTTCGAAACGTTTTACAAAGATAAATCTGAATGTAGCTAAATTAATTTTATTGTGGGTTGGCAACCAAATAAAACCGGAACTATGATATGTGGCGGTAGAGCGGGATAATGTGAGTTGATTCCTGCCTCATATTCACCTATATTTCAACACAAATTCATCCCTAGTTCAATCGTGATCTATTCAACATGAGGCCTACATTTAATGGTTTTACTGAATATGTTACACTCCAGCTTCTTGAACCACTTCCGCGTCATCTCTTCTACTTCTGAGTATGTAATTTTAAACGCTTTTTCAAGTTTCGAGATGTGGTAAGTCTTTTTGGACACAAAGTGCAAGGAAATGGTTTCTCATTTAAATGCGATTTTATGTGACTCACTCGGCTATCCTTGGTTTTAAATGACTTTACGCAAATCTCACAATGGTATGGACGTTCCGTCGTGTGGATGTTGAGCCCATGCGATTTAAGAATGTCCAGAGTTTGGAAATCCTTTTCACAGCTATTGCATGGAAAAGGTTTCTCATTTGTGTGCTTCAACAAATGATACATAAAGTTGGTGGTGATGTTTTTCTCGCAGAAAACGCATTGGTTCAGTTGGTGCATTGTTTTTTCATGTCTACTAAGGTTACTTTTAGAGCTGTAGGTCTTGCTGCACATTCCGCAGGGAATTTTTATATTATTGTGGCTGTCCAAGTGACATTTGAGCCCCAAAGAGCTTTTATATCTTTTAAAACAAATTTTACACTGAAAAGGCTTCTCATTCAGGTGACCTGTGATATGACTATCTCGATGATGTTTGCAGTGAAATGTCTTCCCACAAATTTCACAAGTATGGTGGCGTTCTTTAAGATGCACGTTTCGGATGTGAGTTTTCAAGTGAACTGCTTGCTTAAATGATGCTGGACAGCTTTTACAGAAGTACGACTTCTCTTTGATGTCGGATCTAATATGCTCGTTAGGATTTGAAAAGATTGAAAATGTTTTCTCGCAAACAACGCATGGATCTCCTTTCAGTTTCTCATGCGATTTGAGGTGACGGTTCAATGCACTGCTTTGAACCAAATCCTTGTCACAAATGGAGCACCAGTGCCCGTCCTAGCTCAAGTACGGCCTGGCAATGGCCCAGTGGTACGGCTGGCTTAAAAACCGTTGTTTATTTACAGTATTGCTAATACATGCAACCAACCAACAAACCTTTTACTTGTTTGGAGTACAATTTGATTGACAGTGTAGTAGAGAAAGAATGGCATTTTCTGCATCCTTTTTGGAAGGAAATGAGCACGGAAATGGACAGTCCGTCTAGTACTGACTCTAGAATCGCATTTTCTCTGCATAGCTTCAAAATGTAAGAACGCTGAAATGGTGATAGTGACAGACTTGGACAGAGTTAGGTTAGCAATTGAATGCATTTTACTCTCTATCACATTCAGTATCAAGTTTAATGATAATCTTGCCCAGAATATGAGCAAAATGTGGTTTCCAAGCGGACCCGGTCGGGTTTCCGGTAGTGTGTTTGTAGACTAATGAAAAATTCACTAAATCGGAGAGATGTATTACGAGCTTATAAACACAGAAATGTTCATCTGGGCAAAGTACTCTTCACAACTAATGAGCACAATAGGCTACCAAACGCTTCGTAAACTACAACAACTTTATGTAATCAAGCGCTTCATTAAGTATAACGACTTGATGTATCACGCTTACAAGCACTTCATACAGTATAGGTTTTCCTATTTCATTTGTATTAACAAATATTTCATTTAAAACAAACGTTGAAAATAAAGTACGAAGTCCAAAAAGGAACTGCGAACTGCAGAAAGAACTGAATATCATGCCACAAAAAAGAGACAAATTTTTTCAACTCTAGGTTTATTGGTTCGATGGTTTCAGTTTGAAAGTTTTTACGTTTTATTTTAAACACGTTAAAGTTTGTAATAACCTTAAGCAAATGCCTTAAAATAGTTTGGCTTAAGAAAACAGTCAATTTCGAACAATTTTAGCCCATTTTATATTAATTTAGTTTTCGGAATTCGATCCTAAATATTTTAATCGCTCAGATCGTGAATTTTGTTAGCTTTTTGTGTGTAAAACTTCAGTCAACTCAACACAAAACGTAGGAACAGCTGGCATCCTTTTACCTGCTCAAGTAAATTCTTTTATTGCCTCGACCGCAAATGTAATTTACCGCAACCAATCGACAACCTTTCATGCATAATCTAATGGGATGAATTATATTAGGATATGTTTGGACTGGAATAAACTCGGAGAATCAATCGACTTTCTTATAGTCGCTGGAATTTCTCAAGTAAAATTAAATGTTGAGAGTGGCTCTAAGCAAAGTGATGGTGAAAGTAAAATCATGAAATGGCGTACAAATATTTAGGTTTGTTTTTCAATCTGTTTTTTTACTGTACTAGAGCATTTTAGTACTATCATTTTTTTGTAATTTTTAGTAGTATAAAAGCTTGGCTGGAGGTACGGCTGGTCGGCGGTACGGCCTGGGCAATCGTGTGCTAGTTTCGAAAAGCGTAGGCGGGCACTGGGGATTACCGTTTGCAAAAGGATTGTTTACTGTCTCTTACTCCTTCGTTGTTTGTGTAATGTATAAAGAAGCATTCAACAACTGGCATGTTGCAGTATTGTAAAATAATACCAATAAAAGTAAGGTACCAGAAAATAAAATATAAATGAAGTTAGTGTGTAACCTAAATAAAAGACTCTCTGTAAAAGTACCATTCTGGTGGATTATCCTGCAAGTACGAAATTCCACATGTCTTCAGAGAGACTGAAAGGTTAAAATACTTTGATAAAAATGTGATCCCTCGTAAAGTAAAATCTTACTTGTATCAAGCGGTAGGAATAACTGAAGAATGAAATGAAAATATTGACTTTTAGTGTAAAATTGAGTGTGTGAAGAAGATGCACATACCGTGTGTTTTTTATCCATTTTATAAAATGTGTACACAGTTCTGTAATGCAAATAAATTGTGGGAGAACAAACAGTGTTCTATTTTTATTGTATAAAATGTTGTTCGTTGTTAGGTTGAAGATATATATTTGAAATCGACAGGTAGTTGAAGAAGCAACACGTAGATGTAGTTATTTGTAATAACCATGTTTCATGTGTGAAGCAGAGAAATCAGAAGTATATGTATTTTTATATTTATGGACTTTAGCAAGCTAAAAGGAGCTTCAACCTTTTCTATTTAAGTTGGCATGCATTGTAATATCATACGAGTTCAAGATTAGTATATACTTAAACAAATCAGCATACATTGCAATTGTGCCTGTGCTTTTTAAGGAAAAATGACACTTACTTTTGTTGACAACCAAATTGGTTCAAACAATATAAATTAAAAATGTTGGACGTGGACGTGTGTTGATGAAAATGACTGCTGCTTTCAACTCATTTTCTTTAAACTCAAAACAATTCTTTCTATTCTTTTTTTCTTTCTTTATACCAAAACAAACAATGTGTATGTACTTATTAACTACTTTTGAAATAACAACATTGATAAAATTATGCTAAAGTCCTGTTTTTAATAAACTTGGAAGGGATAAAAATATATATTGAATAAAATATTCACAAATTCAACTATGTATATCCTATTAACTTATAAGGGTTATTATATACAACCTGCAAACATGTATTTTATAAGGAGACCACAGAGGTTCACATGATTTACATGACAAACAATAAGTTTTACTAAGACTCCCAAATATAAGCTCGAATATTCCAGTGCTATTGAATTTCACTGCAGAACACGTAATACAAAAAAGGCAACAAAGAAGAATATAATGGTGAATCCGTTTTGCATTGATTTGCATTTGTTTGTCAACATTCATAGTTGACTTTGGAGCATTTTTTCAATTTCAATTTACGGATTCCACATTGTTGGTGGCAGCAGAAACTCTTTTCAACAAGTTTGTAATCAAATCGTTTACGGTATCTTGTTTCTAGTTGTGAACTCTCTAAACGTGTTACAACATTTTTCACAAACTTCGAACAAATACAACTTTTTATGGGTTTGAATATAAACATAGCTAAGCTGAAGTTATTGTGACTTGACAATGAAACCAAGCTACATGGTACGTTATGAGTGTTAGTATATGTTACACGTCATTCACTCCAGCTAGTTTTGCGAGATCGCTTAAAAAGTTTCTCTATATGACTTTTGAAACTCTTCCTTGAAGCAAGTCTTCTTGGGCAAAAAGGGCAAGGAAACGGTTTCTCATTTAGATGAGACTTCATGTGTTGTTGCCGGTTGTCCTTGGATTTAAATGTCTTTCCACAAATACCACATGAATATTGTCGTTCTGTGCTGTGGGTGTGGAGCAAATGCACCCTAAGACACTGAAGACGTTGGATATCCTTGTCACAGCAAAGGTCTCTCATTTGTGTGCTTCAACAAATGAGCCATGAAGTCAGTCGTGACATTTTTCTCACAAAAAATGCATTGAGTCAGTTGGTACTTTGCTTTTTCATGGCTTTTAAGATAACTTTTAGAGCTGTAGGAATTGCTGCACTTTTTGCAGGGAAATGTTCGTTTTCGGACATAACTGTGGCTTTGTAAGTGACCATTGAGCCCCTTGGAACTTTTATAACGTTTAAAACAAATTTTGCACTGAAATGGCATCTCGTTTAAATGCACTGACATGTGTTTATCTCGTTCGCTTCCTCTGTAATACATTTTCTTGCAAATTTCACAAGAAAAGCGACGTTCCTTAAGATGCACGCTTCGGATATGAGTTCGCAAACTTCTGGCTGAGAAAAGGAAGATGGCAGCGTTTACAGAAGTTCGGCTTTTCTTTGATATGGCATCTAATGTGGTGGTCAGGATTTGATAAGATTGATAATGTTTTCTCGCAAAACATGCACGGATCTCCTTTCAGTTTCTCATGTGATTTGAGGTGACGGTTCAAATGACTGTTGTCACCAAATTCCTGGTCACAAATAGAACACGAGTATGGTTTCTCTCTTACATGCATCCGCAAGTGTTTATTCAAATTACTGTCATCCATCGTCTTTTTGCACATTATACACTGCACTTTTTTCTTGAGCGGGCGCTTCGCATCACCGTGAACATATCTAATGTGCTTATCAAGACTACCTTTCGTGCGATGGAATGATCCGCAACTGGTACACTTGAATGGCCTTTCGTTTGTGTGCGTCAACATGTGAACTTTTACATTTTGTTCATGACGAAATACTTTTCCACAAATTGTACATGTCCTAGATATTGGAGACATCGTAGCGCATAAGTTGACAAGAGAGCAAGCTATCAGGATCAAAATACTTCAATTAGATTTCAAGCCAAATTCTTCAGATTTCATTTTTCACTTACAAACAAAACCATATTCAGAATTAAGGCCTACCTTTTTAGCTGCTAATTGTTAGTTGGATTGTTGCAACTGCACCCCAAGATAAATATAATCGACGCTGACAAAGTATACAGAAGTGTGTATTTTTAATGGATGAATAAAAAAACTTTATTAAAAAAAATGATGTTCTTCCTTGTCAGGTTTGAATGCTGGGTCAAAGTTTTACTTCTATTGTGTAGCAGTTCCTGCAGAAGAATGAGAAAAAAGTCCCATGTCAGTTTGATTTTGAGATTGAGTGTGCGTAGTCACGAACACATGTCTTGTTCTATTTATCACAACCCAAAATGAACCATCAGAATTTTACATACTTTCAAAGTACATGCTCAAATTTTTATAGTTGCGTGTGCGCATAGGTTGAGTGTAGAATGCATGAAAGGTGTATGGTAAGGATTAACTCGAAACACAAAAAAAAATAAATTTATATGATGTGTGTTTTGGGTAGCCTTAACATATTACAAAGGTTTGCTTTTACTTTTAGTGCAAGATGTGTAATGTACTTCATATATATAATCTCTAAAGAATAATGATATGCTAAATAAAAACTTACGAAACCCATTTCTTACTGAATACAATAAAAGAAATGAACCTTTTAAAAGAGAAGTGACGAAGCCCAGAGCAGCTGGGCGACTAAATGTCATAATGAAGCGTACCTTGGTAGGCACATCGCTGCTAACTTTCCATTTAGCTGCTGCCCATTCCAAAAGTAGTAGCCAGACATTCTACTACAGGTAGCACTAATGTAACACTGTGAATCTATCTACAACCCATTCCAAAACTATTTCGGTCAAACATTCCAACCATGCACTTCAGAAGCAATAAAAGCGGTTTATCAAGAATAGTTAACTTTAGTGTACATTTAAATATCACGGGTGGCTTTAAGAAATCTAAACGTATATAGTACAGGTCATATTGATGTTTTATTCTAGTTTGCCAATTTGTAACTAATGTTAATAACTACATGTTTTATTATGCATATGCATATTGGTATGTTCTGCATAACAATTTCTAGTAATCTACAACTATGAGATAATACCTATTATGCTACGCAAACACTTGAATGATACAAACAATGCAACGCATATGCGTTATAACATTTTGAAATTGCTGCGTACACAATGTTACCACCACCAGAGACAAAGTCGACAAGTACCAGCATTCAACAGGGTTTCAAGACGGTGTGTAAAAGTAGCATTGTAAGCTAGTGCGAGCAGAAACAAAAGCTAAATGTTGTGTGAGCCTTAATATGAGCTAGGGGGCCGTCCATTTCAAACGTAACGGTGTTATGGTGGCGTGATCTCAAGCGCGAGCGTTTCGGCAGCGTGGACAGGGGTGACGGGTGGGTACAGCTCACGCGTGACGGTTGATAATCCTTCATAAAACTTATTACTAATCTAAATTACTAATCAACATCGTGTCATAAACTATTCCACACTCTGTTTAATATTTTTGATTTGCCCAACTTTTACATTTCCAAATACAACAATTCCACATGTTAACGATTAACATGGGTAAATGGGATATTTGGGAGAACACATTGGGGAATGTCCAATCCTGTCCATGTTAATATGCCAGAAGAACACTTGCAAGACCCATGTGAGCCTCAACCCCTTTTCTGAATTCTTTGAAAAGGACACGGTTCAGTTCAAGCCTGTGTCCAGGAAAACGATAAACCCGATTTTGTATTTCCTCTTCTTGTTTTCTGCAACTCATTCAATTTCCGACACGAAAGAAGGTTGAAAACAACCAAAAGAATCAACGACAATACCATATCCAGCTTGGTCTA